>PGWS01038367.1:0-19547 GCA_002896235.1 Cicer reticulatum | reverse complement strand
GATGAATTATTTGCAGAAAACTTGAAAAAACTCCTCCTGTGGTTGATGACTTGTTTGGATGATGTTGTTAGAGTCTGACCATTAGTAAACCACTGTGTGTTCCTCCAGTTAGAACTACTGTTGTTAGAACCTATAAGAACTGATGATTTACCTAAGAATGGAAGTTCAACAGAACCACCCCATAGATAACCATTATAAGGGAATCTCGAAAGGTTGCAACTAGGAAAACCTTAACCCAATTATGTAATACAACTTTGTATTCTTCAGATTTGAACCTAAGAACATTAAAGGAAGCCCTGTTAGATAGTGAGTGGATTACTTTGCAAGAGGAGTTAAACCAGTTTTGAGAAACAAGGTGTGAGTTTAGTACCTAAACCAGAAGTAAGCAACATCATAGAACAAGTGGGTGTTTCATCAGGAACAATTTAGATGGAAATGAGTTATACACAGAGGAACAAGCTAGGCTTAGTATGCCAAGGGTTATAGTCAAGAGGAAGGAATAGATTTTTGATGAAACCTAATGCCCTGTAGCTAGGTTAGAACCATTAGAAATTCCTTCTTGCTTATGCTTGTATAAGAATACTTTAATCTTATCAATGATGTGAAAAGCGCCTTTCTCAATGGTGACCTTCAAGAGGAAATTTTTGTTAGCCAAACACTGGTTTTTTGAAATCTGATTTCCATAATCATGTGTATAAGCTGTCAAATGGCTCTAATGGGTTGAAACATACTCCAAGAGCTTGGTAATGAGAAGCTCAACACATTTCCTTATTCACAAACTTTTAAAGAAATGTTGAAGACCTTTTCACAAAGCTACTGGAATGATATCTTGATGGTCAAGTATATGTTGATGACATAATATTTGGATCCATAACAATAAGTTGTGCAAAGATTTTGAAATTTAATGAAAGGTAATTTGAAAATCATGATGGGTGAACTATCTTATTTCTTGGGATTTCAAATTAACCAAAGCAAGCAAGGCATTTTCATTAGTCAACTAAATACGTATTGTTTGATAAAGAAATGTAGTTTGAAAACCTTAAGTCCATTGAATCTCCCATGAGTCAAGGAAATTAACTTAGACGAGATGAGAAAGGAACTTGTAGATGTTACTAGGTTTTCGGGGTATGATAGGATATTGCTCTATCTTACACAAGAGACCTGACATCATGTTAGTGTTGTATGTGTGAAGATACCAATTAATCCTAAGGAGTCTCACCTTAGTGCAGTTAAGAGGATTTTCAGATATCTAGTAGGATAAGAGTCTAGGCTTGTGGTTCGAAGGGATCAACCTGTACCTTAGTTGGTTACTCAGATTCAGACTTTGCCGGATGCAAACTAGACAGGAAAAGCACTTCTGGAGACTTGTCATTTACTTGGAAACTCCCTTGTGTCGTGGTTTAGCAAGAAACAGACTAGCATTGCTCCTATCAACTGCTGGAAGCTGAATACATTGCAGCTGGGAGCTGTTGTGCTCAGATTCTTTGGATGAAACAGCACTTATTGGATTTTGGTGTTGACTTGGGAACAATACCTATTATGTTGATAACACAAAGTGCAATAAGTATTACTAAGAATCCAGTGATGCACTCCAGGACCAAGCACATTGAAGTAAGACATCATTTATAAGGGATCACTTTCAAAAATGGGATCATTAAGCTTGAATATGTTAACACAGCTGAACAGCTGGCTGACATCTTCACCAAAGCTTTCCAAGAGAAAGTTTCTGTATTAAGGATGAAACTACGGATCATTGATCCTAGTGAGGTCTGATCTTGAACCTTTTCACAGGACACTTCTGTGTTGCAGTGTTTTCCAGTTAAATCCATTGGGTAATCGATTACCAGCTTGGTAAATAGTTTATAAAATCGATTTGGGAATCGATTGCGTTGGCCCCAGACTTCAGATTTCAGAAGAAAAAAAAATTTAACCTGCCCGAGCGTCGATTGGGAAATCGACTAGTTCACCTTTCAACTTTAAAAAAATCGTTTTGGACATCGATTAAGTAAATCGGGAAATCGACTTGGGAATCGATTTACAATATGACCGCTGTGACTCTCATTTACTAGCCGTTGAATGCAATAATTACTAATTCGATTGACATTACCCGCAACGGTAACATAATCGTTGGGCAATCGTTGACACTTTTAAGGGTTTAAATAGGAACGAGTTACATCGATTTCTTCACTTCACTTCCCAGATTTCACAAATTTTTTTTTCTGCTTCATCTTGTTTCTGCACGTTCTTGTTTACTATCTACACTCAATCACACTTCAACTTAACAATTATGGCACGAGTTAGCAAAACAAAATCATAACTCCCTCACCATCATCTTCATCAAGTGGGAGAACCCTTATCACTCCACCCACATTAACCAAAAGGGTTTCCCATTCAACTCATAAGATTCTTGCCAGGGATAAAGGCAGGCACCTGCTGTTAATCAAGAGAAATCTAAGAAAGGAAGGAGCACACCACTGAGAAGCTTTAAGTGGACGCCATGAAGAAATTTCTCGAAGAAGAGAACCAGTTTCTTCACCCCACGCTAAGAAAGCTCCTGCATCTAAGTAAGATGTAGAACCTACCATTCATCAGACTTTCTAAAAGGAAATCCATGAGGGTCGGACTCTGGATTTTGCCTATTTTGATGTAGAAGGTTTCACTTTCCAAGACCATCTGAGATTTCACGGTCTTGAGGGCTTTCTCTCGTCTACTCTTGATAGTCATCCAAGATTAATAAGGGAATTCTACTCAACATTCAAGCTTACTGAAAACGGATTCAAGGCTCAGGTTAAAGGAAAAGGATATCTATTGTCCTTTGAAGATTTTCTGTTTTTGTCAGATTACCATTTCATGGAACTTCTATAGATGGCAGTTCTGAGGCTGACACTGCTGACGAGGATGGGAAGAATCGTTTGACAGGCATACTGCTGTTAAGGACTGATGATTGATGGCTTGGTGGAAACATTCACTGCTATTGGTCAATAAAGGTCCAACATCGAAATGTGATGTATACTCTGACCCGAATGCTTGTGCCACGATCCGGTAACCATGCGGTAGTCCGAAGTTGGATATACTACTGTTATGGGGATTGTCCAAGGAGCTCAGGATGAGCTGGGCCATGGATGGTGCTAAGGCAACATGTTGGAGGCTTCACAGAGTAGCTAGTGCTGCACTTATCCACAATGTCTACCAAGATTCTAAACACTTCAAGGTATCATTTGTTAATGAGAATCTTCGAAGACCACTCTCATCTTTGAGAATCAATTGTAAGATGCAATGAAAAGTTACATGGTATTACTGATAAGACCTCAGCGAATGTGAAATTGCTCAACCTATCCTCACAGCTACTGAACAGCCCCTCCTGAGTTGTCGCAAAGCTAATGGAATTTATAGAAGTTCAGATGGCTCCATGCCAAAATACAAGTCACAGGCCAGATGGAAAGCAGTCTTAGGACTCTCCAGGCATCTCTGAACTCAGTTGGGACGGATGGTTGATGCAATTCAAGCGCATTTAGGCATAAAGCTGTGGCGTAAGATAACCAGATATCGGTCGGCAGCAACAGAGGAACCAAACCTAGCTCCTAGATCGTCTGCATACTCACGTTGAGGAGACTACTGCTGAGGGTAATGGGTCTCTGACCTCTGCTGAGATACTAGTGAGGACTAACAAGTTAGGAGCGAGGTGCAAGGATTGTTGTTGTTCGCAGTAGATAATATTAGTATCTTATAAAGCACATTAATTGAGTAAGAGTACCAAGAGTTATAGAATTCATAGGATCCACGATAGCACAGTGATATCTTAGAATCCTCTTATACTATGATTTATTACTGATTTAGGATGAGTCACTCCAATCTATATATAGATTGGTATTGAGTTCTTATGTAAATAAGTCAGATTAAGCTAGTCGAATACATTCTGGATTATTTCTCTCCTCTTTTCTCTAAAATCGACAACTTAACATGGTATCCTAGACTATGAATGTTCCCCACAATTCGCTTCTATTCCTGTTATATACAGTTATGGAATCACATCATAGTATTTCTATGATAATATAATACACATTACACTCGATTTCCATTCAATTTGTACTGTGCCAGAGCCAGGTATTTCTTGGCAAATTTTCCTCGAACAACATATCTCCAGATCAGTTCTCATGCCAAAAAGCGCATGCCAAAAACCGTCACGCGCGCTGCAAATCTCTCTGCGACGTAGATCTGTCGCTTTGAGTCGTCTGCACTGATGTCGTTGCTGCTGTCCCGTCTCCTACTGCTGCCACTGTTGTTGCTGCATGTCGGATTGCTCACTGAAAGTTTTCCGACACAACCACTAAGATTGTATGCGGAATCTCCCAATCTACACAACTCAGATTTTCTTTTAGGTCAAAGTTGCTCACACGCGCTCGTGTGCCTCCAAGATCTACCGCACGTATCTCACGCGCCGCCACCATAGCCTCGAGCTCAGGCGCGGTCTGGTTGGCGCTTTCCGCATAATCTTTTTCAGATCTGTTTTAGTTTTCCTCCTAGTTATCAAGATCTTTTTTTTAAGTTTCTTTTTCTTTCGAACCACATGCATACAATTGGCAATTTATCCCAGATTACACTGGCCGACATCTTTGTCCAGATGTATTGGCCTTGCTTTCTCTCCTTGAAGCATGTCTCCTCTCCTTGAAGCAATTTCAAGTTTAAATATTTGAGTCTCTGATATAGTTTGAAGCTCAATGCAGTTTTTTAGAAGGACGGACCTTGCTTGTTCATGCTTTGCCATGAATTTTCTCTCATGCTGATGATCATTCCAGCTATCTGGCTAGCTGTATTTATAGCAATTCTCTCCAATTCACCTGCATCCCTGAGTTGCCTTTCCACGTTTTTTTATATTTCGGAGCAAAACATTGTTGTCTTGTAACAAGCTAAAACTTAGTAAGTTTGGCTTGAGGGGAGTGTCAGTATATAAAAAATATTTATACAGATCTTTATATTATATTAGAGTATCTTGAGTTATTTCTTAGGATCAATTTATAATCACAGAGATTATCTTAGAATATCTCTCATTATTATTACGATTTTGTTCTGATTTAGGATTATCTATGTTTCTCTAATAAATATGATTAGTATTGAGTCTTTTGTAATAAAGTCAGCATTAAGCTATTATCCTAATATTCATTTATTATTTTCTCTCCTCCTTTTCTCTAAATCCCACACTTCAACAGTAATTACTTGGTGTATTTTTTTGCTTATATATAATGCACTCAACGTTATTCCATTACTCCTGAAATCATATGCCATAATCTTTTATATGCTCATTTGTTGCTCTGAATACACTGTTTTCTGATTTCAACCCCAGTGCTTATGTTTACTAACATAGGGGAGGAAATTAGGTTCTGCCTTTTTGCCTTAACTGACAAAGGGGGAGAGAAATTATTAACTTGCTATTGACTGCTGCATAATTTTGATACTCTGATGACTGATAATGAATTATTAAAATGCTCTGATATTGTTAAATAGCATGTGTACTTATGCTCTGATCTGATGCTCTGACATTCTGATTTTTTGATCTGATACTGGTACATATGATGCTATGAAAATATATCTGTTGTTAATATTAGTCTTGAATGCTCAACTCAAGTTAAAATTGTATGCTTGTCACTTATGCAAAAAGGGGGAGATTGTTGGACTTTAGTCCTCTTAATCCTATTTTTGACATAATTAACAAACATACAATGTTCATACATCATATGATAAATCTAACATTTGAACTGAGCAAGATTTCAGGAACAACAACTCAACCCTACATACTTGAGACAATTGCTTGGAACTCAAGAAATCAACAAAAGTTGAAAATCTACTGCATAAATCGATTAGGAAATCGATTTCGTAAAAGGATTGTAAGGAAACATATTGTTTGTGGTTACACAATCGATTAGGCAATCGACTGTCACAATCAGAAATAAAAATTGTGCAAGTCAATGGCAACCTGATTTGCATGCTAATCGATTGGCACATCGATTGCGCAAATAACAAAGTAAAAACTGATTGAAACAAATCGATTGGGAAATCGATTGGGCAAGTCACAGGGACAATCTATTTACTAGGCTAATCGATTGACAAATCGATTGCTTAAAAATATTTCAAAAGTAACATGACCTGTGACAAACACAATCGATTGGACAATCTCTATTGTGAGAATTTCAATCATGTTAAGTTTGATATCAATCGATTAGGAAATCGATTGAACTAAATAACTGTAAGAACTTTTAAGAAAATACACCAAATCGATTGGCACTCCGTATTAACACTGAAATTAGCTAGAGTTCCTATTTTAAACACAATCGATTGGCAATCGATTGAAACAAATATTTGAAATCACAGGGAACTCTAGTTTGTGGCCAAATCGATTATGTTTATTTTGTAAATAGATTATGAAACTTAGTGAATCGACTACGTAATCAATTGATGTGATTTTATTATTGGACAAAACATCTAACATCGATTATGCAATCGATTCATATAAGTCTGCACATAATTTACTGAAAAGTGTTTTTAAAGAATCGATGGGAAATCGATTAGTTTATGTAGTTTCAAGATTCAAGAAAAACAAGACTTGCGATAATCGATTGGCAAATCGATTAGGCCTGTTTTATCACTTTAATGAATCGATTGGTACATCGATTTATTAGTTGTTTTTCAGAAACTATATAAACAGTTTTCAATCATTCTCTCATTAACAGATCATAACACTTGATAACACTTGAATATACTTCAGAACACTGAAGAACTCTTAAGAACATTTTGACAACATTCTGATATTGCTTTTTCAGATCAAGACCAAAAGATTATCCATAATCATTAAGAGAGCTGAAAAAGAATTCTTGAGAGAAAAAGACAATGTTCTGACAAACACTCAATTGAACAACCAGATTCTTGTGAGATACATTGATAGAGATTGAAGACAAACTTTGTACTTCTTTTATTTTGTTTGTAACAAATACTCTGTAAAGAAACTACTATGAAAAATCCAGCTAGAAACTGGTGGCGATCTTCGTTGACGTAAAGATCATCAAGAAGGAGCTGGACTTGATCTTGTGTGAGTCTGACGAGTGACTACAAGGATCAAGGGGTTAAGCAATAGGAAAGAGATTGAGTTAGATAGATAGGTTTCGAGGAAACTGGACAATCTGTAAACAAGTCTCAATTCTTTCTATTGAAGAAAAAGCTGAAATCCAGTTGGATTGTCAGGACTGAATGTAGGTTGTCTTATTGACAACTGAACCAGGATAAACCTTGGTGCATTCTATCCCTTATCCTTTTACGTTTTAATTGTTAATCTTGTATGCCGTATTATATTTCCGCTGTGTATAAATCCGAATAAATCTTGCATCGTATGATTGTATGTTCGATCTTCATTGTATGCTAGACGTATTCGATTTTCTATATTGTTTTAATTTGATAACTACTGTCATATTCTGTAATTACGAGGTCATAATAATCAACACCAACGAGGGGATAAAATATATATTGTGAATTTGTGAAGTGAAGATTATTTTGTCATCATATAGGTAGGGCCTGACAAGCCTAGTTATTCTGGAGAAGTGCAACTGAATGAGCCTGATCGTGGCGGTCTGCTGTCGAGCCTTAAGGCAAGATTGTTAGACCTTGGAGGTATTCGGGTGGGGAATTCCTAGGTGACTTAAAGGTAGCACTCCAAATGTCGGGAGCTACCACGCAACACACGTTTACCTCGACGATCACGTGCATGTGTCTCGGGTTGAGTTAAGGGGATCTATGAGGACAGGGCCAATTTGAATTGTCCGTCCACTGGGATGGTGGCATAGTGTCAAGCCTCCTAACCAAGTACTTCAGAGTTAGTATGGTACCACATTGTGAAGTAGAGTCTAAGCTCATGCACATCTTGATGAGGTGTATATTTAATACAACTTAAAAAGCATTAAAAAAAATTACGAATAGTACAAAAAAAACTATACATTTTTCTTTTCTTTACTCTTATGATTTTTCATTTGCTTTTCAGCGAAAAGGGTGGTGTCGGTAAATAATCTAAAAGGAGCTCAAATACGCTTATTTACATCCCATAGTTCGCGTAGTGAAGGACCCACCATCACAAGCGAATTCATCATTGCTTTGTAATTATACACTAGTTAGGAATCGAACTCGAGTCTCTACATTAATATGCAATTATGTACCACTAGACCACTAGTGTAAGTTTTATTTGATTTCTCTAGTTTTATTTATTTAAAATGCCAATGAATATTGAGCGATTACATTTATTGATATTTTGGTGTTTTGCAATATTTGTTTCCTGCAAGTATCTCTATAAACTTTTACTTTTTAAGGATATGATGTTTACCACCTACATTGATTTAATTAAAATACCTAATGTGTATAGATAGTATATGGTGTCTCGGAGGATGTATCTGAATATGTGTGAAACATTTTTAACTTATTTACTATCCCTTTGAACTATTTTTTTTGCAACTAGTTTACAAGAATTTTCCTTTATGGAGGAATTTGGTCTTAAAATTACTGTTTGATTATTTCAAAGAACTCTTTTTTGGCAACACATAAGTGGAAGATGTTGCCACGAGAATTTAAGTGAAGAAATTAAGATAGAGTATCTTTTTTTTTTTAACTCCTTGAGGCAAGATGGAAACGAACATTTATATATCGGAGTTCGACCATAAAGTATGCAATGTCTGGCCAATGGTTTGTCCGTAATAGTCATATCGCATTGTAAGTGGTTAATGTCTACTCGATACAAAAAATCATAATCTATATTGAATGTCTTGTTTGAGTTGGTCTCTTAATCTCGTTTATTAAACGCTTATTTACATCCCATAGTTCGGGTAGTGATGGACCCACCATCACAAGCGAATTCATCATTGCTTTGTAATTGTACACTAGTTAGGAATTGAACTCGGGTCTCTACATTAATATGCAGTTATGTACCACTAGACCACTAGTGTTTGTTTTATTTGAGTTCTCTAGTTTTATTTTATTTATAATGCCAATGAATATTGAGCAATTACGTTTAATTGATATTTTGGTGTTTGCAAGATTTGTTTCCTGCAAGTATCTCTATAAATTTTTACTTTATAAGGATATGATGTTTACCATCTTCGTCGAATTAATTTAAATACCTAATGTGTGTAACACCACAAATTTTATAATAAATATATTCTTCATGAAATAGGATTTTAGATAATTAATTTGGTGTTAAATTTGTTTTAGAATATTATGTGTACAAATCTTGTGACTAACTTTCGTATATATGAGTGATTTCTATGAATATGCTAATTTTGTATATATTGATTAAAATAAGGGATATAAATAATAATATTTTATTTTATTAATTTATATATTTTTCTATAATAATATAGTATTTTAGTGTAAGTTTTTTAAAAGATAAGATTTTAGGCGACTCTATATGTATACGTGTGTTTTGTAGTTAATGTTATTTTTCTCGTATGTTTGACTGATGTTAAGTGTGCACATAATTAAATTTAATTATTTATTAATATATGTTATTTTAATTATTTCTTTTATAAATAATTATCTTGATATATTAGTAATTTTAATATTGATTTTCTTTATTTTTATATAGTTGCTATCATATGAGGATTTTGTACATATTTATTTTGATTTGTAAGTAATATAAAATGGTTGATGTTAATATTATTCATTTATCTTTCGACTATTTTATTAAAGATGAGGGTTTTAGTTTATCGAAGTTAAGGATAAATATATTATGTTAAAATGAGTATTTTAGGAGAAAGTTTCTAAAAAGTCAAATAAATTATATAGTTTATTCAAAGGTTTTTACTATACTAGAAAATGAATTTTGGACCAGACGGACTGTTTACACCCCTATTTTCTACTTCTGCATATTAATTTGGACTATTATTGATTGACTTTTCCTTTCTACACCTACGATTTACTCATTACACCCCTATTTCTGCATCAGTCTTGACTACCTGTGTTGGGCCTTACAATTTTACTCTTGTACCAGTATATCTGAAATCTGCACCCCTCCTTCTGCAATTAAAAAAATAAAAAGCAAAAATCTAACAACCAAATCGCTCAAACCTTTTTTCTCTGAAATTCACTTCCACCAATTCCTTGCCGTTTTGAAACGATCTCAACCTCTATCCCACACAAAATGGACCAATGAATCAATTTTTGTCATCAATTTTAACGATCGTGACTCAGTTTAATCAGAAACAGATGCGTTTCTTTTCTTGGGCAAGCTGTTTTTGGCCGATTCCGATCACCACATTGGCCGTCTCAAAAATCTAGTATTGCTTTTGGATTCCTCTCGTCGAAACCTTCAAGAAGCACTACTCATTTGTAATTTTTGGTGAAGTTGACATTTGACCCTTCCGACACTCTAACAAGTTAGTGAGATCTGCAATTTTTCTCATTGTTTTGACTCCAATTTTGTTCCTAAAATTATTATTAATTATTTAACTCTTATTTTTAGGCTTCACATAGTTTTTCGGTCACATCTCAACGATTTTATGAACTCGTCATTTGTTCGGATTCACTCGTTGTACGTTGTCGATCTACAGTTGTTGTTGAAAATTTCCATTGATTTCTGTGTTTGAGAAAAAATCTTAATAAGGTAAGGGTGATAGAGCGTTTGAATTCATGAGTATAATATAATGTGAGATGAACAGGAAAACGGTGTTTCCAAATTATTCATCCGGGGCTCGCTACGTACGACTGTAGCCTTTTGAGTGATAAATTGATTAATGTGAAAATATGGAAATTGTTAGATTAAAAATATGGAATAGAAATATTTATAAGGTGTTGATTGATTTAATTTCTTTAAATGCGTGATAATTGGTATTATTGTGATATTTGATTTCAAACGAATTTGATGCATATGTTTGATTAGACGAATTTATCTGATGTGATAATAAAATATGGATGCGTGGTATGATATATGCATGCAGGATGATAATGATGACTTTTGATCGATGATAGTGATGTTATAAAATTGTGATGAGTTTATATGATGATTATGATTATGTATGATTAGTGATGTTATAAAACTGTGATGACTTTATATGATGATTATGATTATGTATGATTAATGATGTTATAAAATTGTGATGAGAATATTGAAGTACCCCATAATTGATGAAATAGTGATGATTTATAAAGATGATGCTCTTAATGGAGTAGTCTGAGCTAACGAGGGGAGAAAATAAATATTGAGAATTTGTGAAGTGGAGATTATTTTGTCATCATATAGGTAGGGCCTCACAAGCCTAGTGATTCCGAGGAAGTACAACTGAATGAGCCTGATCGTGGCGGTCTGCTCTCGAGCCTTAAGGCAAGACTATTAGACCTTGGAGGTATTCGAGGTGGGGAATTCCTAGGTGACTTGGAGGTAGCACTCCAAATGTTAGGAGCTACCATGTAACACACTTTTACCTCGACTGTCGCGTATATGTGTCTCGGGTTGAGTTGAGGGACTATGAGGTTAGGGCCAATTTGAATTGTCCGTCCATTGGGAGGGTGGCATAGTATCAAGCCTCCTAACCAAGTACTTCAGAGTTAGAATGGTACCACGTTGTGAAGTAGAATATAAGTTCATGCATTGCTTTGCATTTTCTTGTGATTGTTTTGTTGTGATTAATAGGTATCGTGTGTGATAATAATTTCTCTTAGATGATTTGACGTTATAGTGAAATGCATTGATTTTACTTGAGTGGTTTTAACTTTGTAATGTGATGTTTTTCCTTGAAGAATGTTTGTGTTATGATACAATGTATTATGATTGTTTGTGTGTTCTGCTTACTTATATTATACTATTAACATGATTTCAAAATTCAGCTCTTTCGTTGTTTGTGTTTGTCTGGTTTGGCCCTGCGATCGATAATTGTTCTAAAAAAGTTTCTTCGTTCTCATCCAAATTTCAGTATGTTGTTTTATTCATTTAGGTAGTCAAATAAACATACTTCCTCAGATTTTTAACCATCCAAATTTCTCTCTAAAATACACGACTTCTCCATTTATAAAATTCCTTAGTTTGAACCGTTCTTCTTCACCGTAAGTCCGATTTTGACTGAAACCAACGCCAAAACAATCGTGTGAAAAATGGCTATTTTATCCACTAATTTGTTTTATGATTTATGGTAAGTTTCCTTGACAGAATTTCGAAATTAATTTTTAGAGTGTCTTTTCATAATCTATTTTTAACATTTACCCATAAACTGTCGAGTTAGATCGATTGTAGGACAAAGAGTCAAAAAACAAAGGCTGTTTTCTTGTGGAATCATATTCATGTGTGAAAGCCTCGAAATAACGTAAGGGGTGAGAGAACGTTTGAATTGATGAGTATAATATATTGTGAGATGAACGGGAAAACCGTATTTCCCAACGATTCATCTGGGGATCGCTACGTACGGCAGTAGCCCTTCGAGTAATAAATTAATTAATGTGCAAAATGGAAATTGTAAGATTATAATTTGAATAGAAATAATTATAAGGTGTTGATTGATTCTTTAAATGCGTGGTATTTAATTTTATTGTGATATTTGATTTAATTTCGTTAAATGTTGGGCATTTGATATTATTGTGATATTTGATTTAATTTCGTTAAATGTGTGGTGTTTGATATTATTGTCATATTTGATTTAATTTCTTTAAATGTGTGGCATTAGATGAGTTTAAATGATTTTATAATAAAAATAGATGTATTGTAATAATTTTATGTAATGATGATAATGTATGATTAATAATGGTGATGTGATAAATTTATGATGAATATATGTGTTGTTGTATGATTAATGATAGCGATTGTATAAATTTGTGATGAGTTTATGTGATGATGATGTGTGATTAATTATAGTGATGTATGAGTCTATAAAATTACTATTTGATTATTTTAGAAAACTCTTTTTTGACAACACATAAGTGGAAGATGTTGTCACGAGAATTTAAGTGAAGAAATTAAGATAAAGTATCTTTTTTTTTGGAACTCTTTGACGCACGAGGGAAATAAACATTTATATATCGGAATTCGACCATAAAGTATGTAATGTATGGCCAATGGTTTTTCTAGTTTGGATTAAAACTTAGGTTAATCTTGAACAATTTGTCCTCAACAATATTTGACTAGTCACTCATAGATTGGGACATTAATATTTAAAACATCTTAAAAAGCATTAAAAAAATTACAAATAGTACAAAAAAAAGTATATTTTCCTTTTCTTTACTCCTATGATTTTTCAATTGCTTTTCTTCGAAAAGGGTGTTGTCGATAATTGTCGTATCGCATTGTAAATGGTTAATGTCTAGTCGATAGAAAAAAAATCATAATCTATATTGTATTTCTTGTTTGAGTTGGTCTCTTAATTTCCTTTATTAAATAATCTAAAAGGAGCTCAAATACGCTTATTTACGTCCCATAGTTCGGGTAGTGACGGACCCACCATCACAAGCGAATTCATCATTGCTTTGTAATTTTACACTAGTTAGGAATTGAACTCGGGTCTCTACATTAATGTGCAGTCATGTACCACTAGACCACTAGTTTTTGTTTTATTGGATTTCTCTACTTTTATTTATTTAAAATTCCATTGAATATTGAACGATTACGTATATTGATATTTTGGTGTTTTGCAAGATTTGTTTCCTGCAAGTATCTCTAAAAATTTGTGCTATGCATGTCCTATACTCTATACCTCACAACATTCATCATTATATATGTATATCAGTCAATCACAATAAAATCTCAATATTTTGGTATACACTACTCACAATGCATAATCCAGTCTTATCAATCACAAAATGAAAGATCAAACAGGTGGCACAATCAAGTAATATCACAAATTCAATCAAGTAACAAAAACACTCAAGTGCATATCATTCGTCCAATAACAATTAGTATAGGTCTCATAAAATCAAATAACACGCAATCTTAATATCAATTAATTCGCAGCAATTCTATAGGTTTCTAAATTATATTTTAGTCCTCACTATTACCATTCATATATTATTAATTAATTATTATTACTCAATAGGGCTCAACTATACGTAGTTAGCCCCGATTGAACATCTGGGAAGTTCAGTATTCCCGTTCATCTCACGTTATTTTATACTCAAAAAATTGAACCTCATCTCATCCCTTACATCGATTGAAGATTTCATCCAACAAATCTGATATGCTAACAAGTTGTTTCTTCGTCAGTCATCGTCTCTAATAATCCGTGAGAGTATTATAGCCACACAACCACCAAATACAAATAAATTACTTACCAAATATAGTTAAATAAATAAATGAATTAATAAATCATCTACTATTGTAATACAACTCATAAAATATATTTAGTACTATATATGCTTATGATTATATTAATATAAACAGAATGTTATTTAAAATAAATGAAAAAAACATAATTATATATTACTAAATAAATTATAGTGTGTATGATTTTGATATTACAATATTCTAAACATAACGTACATATGAAAGGAAAGTAACAAAGCTATTGTAGATTTTTAATTGTAGGCACGTATATGCAATATCTATCTTAAAAATTACGATGCAATGAAACACTGTAATTAATTTTAAATAATATTAGAAATTAACTCTAGTCTTTGGATGTTAATAATTGAGATTATTTATTTATATATTATATAATATATGTATATAGAATAGAGAACAATCACCCCCATGTTTTACTAAAGAAATTACGAGATAAAACAATAGGGAATGTCTAGAAAGTTGTATTAACAGCGAGTCATATTTGTTGGTAGTGTATGACCTCGTAATAAGCGGATATATCAGAAGTATCAGTTCTTTATGAAATTAAATTATTTTCATACACACAGCGGAAATTAATTGTGGCATACAAGATTAGCAAGTTTATTATATTGATATGAGATTAATCAAGATGCATACAAGTCAAATTATCAGATTAAACAATATTACTTATCACAGAATATGTTTAACATGCATCTTAATTTTAATCACATATACAGATATAATCAAGATAGTAAATCAAGGAGTTAAGGGTTAGAGAAAGATTGCACCAAGGATTTATACTGGTTCAGTTGTCAACTTGACAACCTACATCCAGTCCTGCAAATCCAAACGGATTTCAGATTTTCTTCTCCAATAAAGAATCAATTACAGATTGTCCAGTTTCCTCCCGAAACCTATCTATCTTAATGATCTCTTTCCTATTGATCACCCTCTGATCCTTGTAGATACTCAGCAACCTATCACAGAATCAAAGTACAACTCTTTCTTGTTGAACACTCTTCACCCAAGAAAGTAGTCACCAGTTTCTAGCTGGCTTTTCTCGCTTTCGTTTTTGTTTAAAAGAATATATTACAAACAGAATACAGGAAGAACAAAAGTAGTCTTCAATCTTGGTCAATGTGGCTTCTCACAATTCTGGATATTCAAAGATTTGTTTATGAGAATCCTTGTCTTTCAAGATCACTTTTTCAGCTATCTTTTTGATTGATGATGATCTTCTTTTTTCTTTTTTGATCTGAAAAAAGTAATCTCAATGTATTAACCAAGTGTTATTGTATATCAAGAATATTCAAAGTATATTTCAGATTGATATCATTGTTATTATCATTCATGTTTGAAAGAAAGATTGAAGACCGTTTATATAGTTTCTGAAAAACACATTAAAGCAATCGATTTACAATCGATTTCGTAAAGTGATAAACCAGTCTAATCGATTTGCCAATCGATTATCGTGTGTCTTGTTTTTCTTGAATCTTGAAACTATATAACCCAATCGATTTACCAATCGATTCTTTAAACAATATTTCTCAGTGATTATGTTAAGACTGATATGATTCGATTTCGTAATCGATTGCAGATGTTATGTTCAAGCTGAAACACATATCACTCGATTCCATAATCGATTTATCAAGTCTTCATAATCGATTAACAAATACTTAAAATCGATTTGATCACACGCTCAGAGTTCACTGGGTTTTCAAAAGGTTTTGTCAATCGATTTGCCAATCGATTGTGTTTAGTCAGTGACTCAGCTATTTTGATACTAATCGACGTGCCAATCGATTTGTATGTATTTGTCTGAAACCGTTCTTACCTGGATTTGGTTCAATCGATTTCCCAATCGATTTCGACCAAATTTAACTTGATTGAAATATTACAACATAGATTGTCCAATCGATTTGTATGTCACAGGAAAAGTTTATTTTGCAAGTGATAGTTTGAGTAATCGATTTGCCAATCGATTACCCTTAAAACTGGGATTCCACTGTGACTTATCCAATCGATTTGCCAATCGATTTATTTCAATCAGTTTACTTTGTGAATTGTATAATCGATTTGTCATCGATTACCCTCAAACTGGGTGCTACTGACTTGTGCATTTTCATTTTAATTCAGTCAGTCGATTGTCCAATCGATTATACCAACACAAACAGTTGTGTTTCCTTACACCCTTGTCATGAAATCGATTTCCCAATCGATTTGCTTCAGTCAAAAAATCAACTTTGTTGATTTCTTGTGTTCCAAGCAACCTGTTCCAAGTGTGTAGGATTTGATTGTGTTCCTGAAATCTTGCTCAATTCAAATATAGATTTATCATGTATGTATGACATGTTGAATTATAATTATGTCAAAAATTAGTCAAAGGATCAAAATCCAACAATCTCCCCCTTTTTGGCATAATTGACAATTCATACATTGTAACTTGAGCATTTCAAAACAACAAGCATAGTGTATTATAAACACATTATCAATTGTTATTAAGTAGATCAGAGCAAACTATATCAATAGAGTATCAGAGTAATAACACATCCAAACAAACCATCAACAATGCAACTGTAAGTTTAATATTTCTCCCCCTTTGTCAGTTAAAGTCAAAAAGTAGAAACAATTTCTCCCCTATGTTAACGTGCATCAGAACTTGAAGTTTATATGTAGAAAGGCAAAATCAATTATGCAATTAATGAGCAACTTAAGATGATTGAGCCAAAAGGATATAACATTTATAAAAAGATGCATCATACATCACAGAATATAACAGGTCAGAGCAAAAACAGTATGAAACCTAAGGTCCTAAACACCTAGTGTGGCTGTCCTCACTATCATCTAAGGGAAGGTTGAGACCGCTGTATTAACCTCAGCAGGTGTCTCCTCACCGTGAGTCTCAGGGTTAACTAGGGGGTTGTGTTAGGTTCATCTGCAGCTTGTCGACCAATCTCCGCACGTCTTCAAATGACAGTTATGCCAGGTGTGTCTGAATCCATCCACATTTTGAACACTGAGTTCAAGGAGGCTTGCAGGGTCCTTAAGCGTGCTTCCAACTGGTCTGAGATTCCAACACTTGCATTGTGTGCCATCTGAGCTTCAATGAATTCCAATATTCTGTTCACAAATCAGGAGTAGCAGATCAGTGACTGGTGAGCAGAGACTGAGGTTGAGGTTTACTGGACAGGGTCAGCAGCAGCTTGAGTCTTATCCGTTACCATTAATCGCTCAGTTGCATCTGATTCACTATCGATTCACCAAACACCAATGTCGTTTTAGCAGATTCCTCATTTCCAAATGAGACTTTGAAGTGTTTGAGAATTTAGTTATCAACTGTGGATAAGGCAGCATCAGCTTGCTTTGAGATGCTTCCAACATGTGCCTTAGCACAATCCAACACCAGCTCATCTTAACTCTTGGATAAGCCCCACAAGTATGAGTCCAACTTCTGGACTACTGCCGTGATTTCCCGATCGTGGAACCAGCATACGCGTCAAAGCATACATCAACATCCTCTGTTGAACCTCCATCTGACCAATGGGCAGTGAAATCGATTCAACAAACCCATCCGACATCAGATTTTTTAACTGCGGTATGCCTATCAGTGTTCTTCCCAACCTTCATCGCAGTGTCGGCTTATGTGCTGCCATCAATGATTTGCCTGTAGAAAGGCAATCCAGATAAGTTGAGAAATCATACAAAGTCTTGTATCCTTTTACCTTAACTGAAGCAGTAAAACCTTCTTCAGTCATCTTGAATGTAGAATAAAACTCCCTGATCAGCCTTGGTAGCTGTCAGTGTAGAAGGATAGACAAACTTCCAATCCATGAAACCTGAGGTGGTCTGAAAGTGATTCCACAACATCAAAATTTCATTCCATGTTCTGCCTCATGAATTCATCTGTAGAGACTCTTCTTATGCAGAGACTGGAGAAAAAGAAGATTAGGCTTCTTCTTCCTTTTCTGAGTAATCTCTTTCATGGCATCAGCCATGAGAAGTTCAGTAGGAGGTTCCTTTCCGTTTCTTCGACTTTTCTGGATTGGGCAGAGCTTTTCCTTTATCTTTTGCAATATTTTGTGAGTTGGGAGGGTAATTTTTGTTCAAGTGGAGTGGTGTGGTGTTTCACTGGTGGAAGAAGATGATGGAGATGAGGCGTGCTTGAGTCTGTTTTACACGGCCACTATCAACATTTTGTGTAATTCGATTGTGAATGTAGAATGCAGATTCAAACAAATGGCATAGACAGAAGAAGAAGAACACAAGAGAAAAGCAGAGAAAATCTGGAAAACCAAGTGCAGAAATCGCTTTAGAACTGTTCCTTTTATATTCTTGACCTAGTAAATCGATTTCCCAATCGATTAGGTTACCTGTTGCTGGAATCCTCAACGATTCAGTAATGATGAAGTTCCAACGCTATAACTTTGAGTAACGGTCATTATTCAAATCGATGTTCAAATCGAATCCAGTTTTCTACTTATCGATTCCCAAATCGATTGTCTTAAGGTTGAACACTTAGCTAATCGATTTCCAAATCGATGCTCGTGAAGGTAAAAAAAAATTTTCTGAAATTTTGAATCCTGGCTAAAGTAATCGATTCCCAAATCGATTTTATAAACCTTTTACCCATGCTGGTAAATCGATTTCCAAATCGATTTAACTGGAAACATTACTGAAAGTATCAGAATCAACAAAAAATACATTCACTAGGATCAATGATCCCTAGTTTCATCCTTATGTTCAAAAAAACTTTGCTTTTGCAATGCTTTGTGAAGATATCAGCTAATTTTCTGTAGATTCACATACTCAAGTTTGATAACTCCATGAAAGTGGTCTCTATGAAGTGATGCTTACCTCAATGTTTTTGTCCTTGAATGCATTACTGGGCTTGGTTATGCTGATAGCACTGTTATCACACATATCCGGCACTGTTCCCAATCGACACCGAAGTCCATTAAATGCCTGTTTCATCCACAGATTTGAGCACAACAGCCTCCAGCTGCTATGTATTCAGCTTCTGCAATAGACAATGCAATACTTGTTTTGCTCTAACTGAACCAAGACACTAAAATTACCAACAGATGACATGTTCCTGAGTACCTTCCTGTCAAGTTTACAACCGCAAGTTGAGTCTGAATAACCAACCAAAGTACATGTTGAACCTTTGATACCACAAACCAAGACTTTATTACCTACAAGTATCTGAAAATTCTCTTTACTGCCACTGAGGGAGATCTTCGATTCGATGATACCTTGCACACATACAAACACTGAATCATAA
>PGWS01038366.1:0-47340 GCA_002896235.1 Cicer reticulatum | reverse complement strand
TGCACCAATCAAACATCATTCATGCAAACTATTTGAGATAGTTAGTACCTAATGTTGGTGTAAGAGGTCAGTTCATCCCACAACAAAAATTAAACCAAATAATAAATTAACATCCATAAAATATTGGAATATAAAATTCTTTTCGTAATGAAGATTTAAGAAATTGATTCTTTAATGATTCGTCAAATGGGTATCAAATCATAAAATATATCTAAATACATCAAGTAGCAACCGTAGAGCAAAAATTAGATCCAAAACAAAAAAACAATAAAATGTATGCAAGTTATGCTGCTCCTAAAATATATGAATACCGAATATAGATAACCCACACGGCGTCCACAAAGATTGGCATTATGATATGTCATGAAATGATAATGATGCTCAAAAGGTACATGTCACCACTCACTTAAATAATCACACAAATCATCATCCACTAGGGCAACAACAAACGATAACAAATTTAAAAACACAATCACCAAACCACTGTAGGCAACCACAAAGTAACAATATTTAAAACACCCCAAATCACCATTCACTAAGGGCAACCACCAAAGATAACTAATATTTAAACACAAATCACCAGCCACTTCGGAACCACAAAGATAACAATATTTAAAAATACAATCACCAGTCACTTAAGCAACCAGCAAAGGATAATAATATTTAAACACAATCACCATCCACTTAGGCAAACAAAGATTAACAATATTTAAAACAAAAAATCATCAACCAACTTAAGGCAACCACAAAGATTAACAATATTTTAAAACACAAATCATCACCATTAGGCAACCACAAAGACAAAACATTTCAGATTAATTTTTTAATCACATGAAGACGTCAAATTTATTTCTCATGATGTTCATAGTAGAGCTCAATATAAACTTCAACACATCAAAATATGCAGGTGAACAGATATTCATAATCACCTTTCATTTTTAGTAATCCGAAGGATTCGATTTGACTATTTGCTATTGATAAATATTAAATATATTACCAAGAATACGAATACAAAAGAAAATTTATTCCTTTCACTATTAAAGTTTTATGTATGTAAAATAGACTATACATTAGTACATTCAAAATTCAATTTTCTAATATGTCCAAAATTTAAAAATATAAAATTCTCATCAATTTCCTCATGACATTATATTGTTCATAAAAAATTCAGAATTTAAAATTTAAAAATGCTTCAAAAGTCAAACTAATATCAAATACATCATAACAAACAAGATACTAGATTGATATCATTATAAAAATTATAACGTTATAATTAAGTTACTCTAAAACAAGTAAGGAGTTAAACATTTCAACTACAAACATATTATCAAGGGATAATAATAAAAATAGAACTCTATAAAAGTCATCAAATAGATGTGTTACTCAAAAGAAACAAACCAAAACATTATAGTTAATTTCTTTACGACGAAAATAAAATTCAACCTTTTTTTGTAAGACATTTCAGACATCATATCAATATCCTACGAATCACTAATTTTAATATCTAGCCAATTTCTGCATAGGAAAATCCTACCTTAGACGCTTTCTTTCCTTAATCTTTTAAAATGCACCGAGAAAATAACTCATGAGGGCAATGATGATTCAACACCGATAAGATACTGGGATTTATGGACTTAGAAAATTATTTTAGGAAGTGTACGCATGACAAATAGTGTGAAGCAATGAGACCTAATGGAAATGTATGAAAACATAATAGCTATTTATGACGTTGCAAATACGAAGCTGCTTGTCTAAATTGAAGTACACTTAATTCCAAATATGGCTACCAAAATTACTATTTATTTAATTTTATTAGGTGTTACAAAAGTCAGTTGAAATCATGTTGTATTTATGTGTATGTGATTAATTAGAAATTAACTAATAAAAGTCACCATGTATTGTAGGGTGTCACACCATGCCATTTTAATAAATAAATAAATTAGAGGGTGTTCACATCACCCTATTAATTTTGTATCTAATAGTACGAAACCAAAAATAGGCATAGGAATTATTTGGTAGACAATAAATTAAAATAAAATTATAATTTTAGTTTTAAAAGAGATGAATGCATGAGATACAAAAAGGAGATATCATCTCTAATTGCACATTAAAAAAACTCATTAATTTAAATTTTATCACTTCTTTAAAAAATAAATTAAGTGTTAAAAATAAAATAAATTAAACGTGTGTAAAAATGAGTTAATGCACATTATGCCAAGAAAACACCATGAATTATCATAAAGGAGAGTAAAAGAATGAGTCGAGTCACTAAATTTATTTTATTAGATGGATCAAAAATATTTTCACAACAACATATATATAAAGGTTGGGTTTCACTAACTCTATAATATCTCGTAAATGATTACTTATTTGGTCGTAAATAAAACTAAACAAACAATATACCTTTTATAAATTTCTAATTTATTAAATAATTCAACTAATATTATAAACGTAAAATAAATCAAGCAGACAAGATTACCACATACAGATAAAAAATAACAAACATATCTAACACATTCAATTTCATGATTATCGAAACTAATCAAATAAACAAAATGCACAATAGTCATTTAGAAATAATCACATCAAAATAATCCCGAGTAATGTTCACGCCAAAACAGATAAATAAAAATAAAGATTATAATTATAATTATTCAGGTAAAATAGAGTGTGATAAAATTTAGTTTAATTTATTTAACAAGATAATTATTAATATAATAATAACCATAACAATTACTTTAAAAAACACATATATAATATATATTGAAAATTTTTGGGTGTTACCAGACTTACCCCTAAAAAATAGTTTTGTTCCTCGAAACTAAGAAGCGAAAAAACAAAATGGAAAGCACATTACACTATTGACACATTTGCTAATAAAAAAATAAAGTAAAATTATTATAACCTCATTAGTGTCACATAATTTCTGATTAAACCAAATAATCAACTAAAATATAAAAATATGAGTTGCTATAAAAGTTACTTGTTTAAATACGATGAACTAGTTAAAGCAACAATGAGCATATAAAGAGAAAAACATAAGAGGAAATAACTGAGAATGTTCATTGTATTAATTAGAGCAAATTTAAATATATGCTTTATAACAATTTAATTTAAACATTTAAAATTAGAACAAGAGGGATGATCATAGATCCTTTCATAAAAAAATATTTCTATAAAGAAATGATTTAATTGTATTTATTTATACACAATTAGAAATTGACAATGCAATATTGATATGCAAAATTCATTGATAATGATGTATAATAATTAATAATATATAATAATAATAATATAATAATAATAATAATAATATAATAATAATTAATAAATAATAACACTTATAATTTTTATGAAATTAAAAATGATTGAAATTCAAATAAAGTCAACATATTCATAAAACTCACCTATTTAATTTTATAAATTCTATAAATTCAATTACATTTACATTACTAATAGCCACACATATTTTAACTTATCTCAAAAAGACAATGCAAATAAAAATAAAATTTTGATAGACTTTTTAATAGGTAAAATACATCTCGAGGATAGTAAAAAATGAATTATTGTATCGCCTTCTTTCGAAATTAGCCACCGTAATTAAATCCTGCATACTCATTAGTAATAATCATATTAATTTTCTTTAAATTTAAATTATTAAAAGACTTTAGTACATGTATAGCACGAATGCATCGTTCACATCTTCATTCATTTTCAACTTTGTTAACTTTTTAATCCAAACCAATCCTTTTTAAAATAAAATAACATGATAAAAAATTAAAAAAATAAAAACATAATTTACAATTAGGATTTGCGACATTTAGATAATAATAATAATTACTGGAAAACTATTTTAATTAGGTAACTAGACAAAATTCTTTATAAGTAATAAAAATATAAATGATTGTTGACAGAGATAAATCATTCTTAGACCTTTTTTTATGTAACATTTAACATGAAATAAATTACTTAAAATGTAACAATATAATAAAGAATATTAAAAACAAATCTTGTAATATTAATGGTAAAATAATTACAATATATTATATTTCATGTAACTCTTCATATATTACAGGTAAAACACTTCAGTAATCTTAACGAAAATACAAAAAGAAACGTTAAACTACCATTAAATAAAATAAATATTGTATCAATTCAAGATTTGCCGAATTAACACATAATTAAAGTTTTGACTGGAAAAAACATTTAATTTAGGTAACTAGAACAAAATCGTTTATAGTAATAAAAATATTTAATGATTGTTGACAAAAGAAAATCATTCTTAGACCTTTTTTTTTATGTAACATTTAACATGAAATAAAACTTAAAATGTAACAAATAATAACAATAATAAAATAAAAATAATAATAATTATAATGGTTAAATAATTACAACAACCTACTATCTTAACTCTTCATCTTACGGTGTGTAAACAAACATTTATTAAAATAATGAAATATTAAATATGTATATTAAATTCAAAAGAAAAACGTAACTACATTAAATTTTGACTTAAGAAGATTAATTTAAGAATAAAATCAAAATCAAATTACTTTATTAAATACCTTGGAATATCAAAAAATATTCTCAACCAAAAAAATTAAAATGAAAATTATTTTCTAACACTAATAATACATCAAATCAAATGATATTCTTTTTAAAACATTTGCAATGCAAGCGAACTAAAATTTAATAGTTTCAATAAAATAACGATAAATAGATAAGATAACAACAATAAAATGTAGACACTATATTTATAACATAATTAAACTCAATTTGATCAAGTAGAGATGAAACTATTTTGTAATATTTATGATTATTATTAATCAGAACTAATTAACCAAGTAACAACTAGATACAGACATTTACGTGAGCAAGAAGTAGATAGTCTAAGATATAAAACAAAATAGTCATATGATAAACAAGTAAAAAAATCATAAAAGATAGTAAAATCTATCAAATTACGAAGAAGCATTTCTAATAATTAAAAAGACAATGTAAGAAAACATACTAAACATAGAGATTTCATATTGAAAACAACGTAAATACACAGTAAAAATAAGACCATTAAACCAACATATTTAAGGCCTACATTTAATGACAAAAATTATGGAGGTACACAAATAATGACAATAATAATTTAAGTAATAAAAATTCAATAATTAGAAAAACAACAATTAACATAATTAATGGTACATAATAGGAATTTAAGTAAATTAATAAAAATTTAAATTCAAGAAAGTTACACAATAATGACATACAATAGAAATTTAAATAAAATTTCAATAATTAGAAAACTAAACAGTTAACATAATTAATTACACATAATAAGAATTTAACTTTACACAATTAATGACACATAATAGAAATTTAAATAAAATTCAATAATTAGAAAACCAAACGTTAACATAATTAATGGCACATAATAGGAATTTAAGTAATTCTTTAATATTCAAAGTGAAGAAGTTACAGAATTAATGACACACTATACAAATTTAACTAATTTAGTAATGATAAAAGATAAATAATAGTAAAAACAACGAAAATATGCATATGATGCAGAGTTATCAGTTTGTCGATAATTAACTAGTTAAAATGTGTATAATTTAATATCTTTTAAATAAAATGATTATAATTATTATAAAATAAAATAACTATAACATCAACACAAAAATGAGAATGATTATAACGAAAATAACTATAGTTTTTTTCACAAATTTTTTTTTAAAAAAATTATTCATTAAAGACGATTTTGGAACATACAATTCATACACTAAACAATGGTTTGCATTTAATCCATTAGTTAAAATGATTATATAATTATATCTTCTAAATATTTTTGAAAATAATTATAATATAATATTGTTAGTTTATGATAAACGTCATGCACGGGACAAATATTTTTCAATAAAGAATTTGTAAAAATTAAGTTTTTTTTTTTTAATATTGTCGATGTAAAAATAAAATCAATTATAATAAGCTAGACAAATTTTCTCCCATGAGTTAAAAAACATATATAAGACAGGTTCAAACAAATTAAAATTAGAATATAATAATCTATCATGGGACAACTTCTTCTCATTGAGATTGCACTATCATGCATACATACATCAGACAAGTTCTTGCTCATAAATTTTTAAATAATTGTCATCCACAAGACAAATTTTCACTTATGAGATTGAACTATCATACACATGACAAGTTCTCACTAATAAAAAATCAAACTCACGATCATACATGAAATTGGTTTATCAATGCGATTATGAAAATCGTTTTAATATCTAAATTATTATTTAAATTAAATTCTATGTATGTGAAAATTTTACTTTTATAATGTTTAAAATATATGTTTTATATTTAAAAAAAAATTAAACTTTAGTTTGCCTTAAATTTTTTTATTTTATTATTTTATACTATCTTTATAAAAAAAAACGTTGACTCTTTTTTGAATTTACTTTGTTGAATATCATCAATCCATATTTTGTTTTATAAATATTTATACCATTAATTGAATAATGTATTTAGTTAATAATTTGTTTGACTAAATATTTAGTGAAAACTTTATCTATTAAAAAATCATAAACGTTAATTATAGCATAGTTTCATTGACTTGATAAGAATATTCAAATAGCATGACTTTTACTTACTATTTATAACAAACGGTTATTAATTATTTATATTAATAAAATATTATTTTAAATATAATTAAAATTTTCATTCTTTCCAAATCATTCTATAAATATATGATTTTCTCCAATCAATTATTTTAAATTTCATATATTAAACAATATTCATTTTCGAAAAAAGATTAATTGAAGGTGCAATGTCTTTATTTATCCAAAAAATCATTTTGATATGTGTGTTTATGTTGCTGTTCATGCACAATGTTCTTGGAGTTGATTTGACTATTACTAACATATTGGAAAGCCATATGGACTTAACTGTTCATTGCAAATCTGCTGATGATGATCTTGGGGTGCGTGTTCTTCAATTTAATCAGAGGTTTGGTTTTTCTTTTAAAGATCGTTTTATTGGGAGAACACAATTCTATTGTTCTTTTCAATGGAATGGTGAAATTAAATGGTTTGACGTATACATAGAAGGTAGAGGTGAATATAAAGGTGAACATGTCAATTGGTTTATAGAGGAAACAGGACCATGTAGGAGTGGTATTTGCTATGAGTGGAATAAGTAATTGATGATGTGTTACACATTTGTTTATCTTCATAAATATTGTACTTGAGGGTATTGAGTTTAACACCCCAAATTTTGTAAGAAACTATTTTATCAATTTAATAATATTTTAAATAATTAATTTGGTGTTTATATTATTTTAGAATATATGTTGATCAATTTTATGATTAATTTTCTTCATACATGTGTTTTCTATGATGTGTTAATTTTATATATATTGGACTAAATGAGTAATATAAATACCAAATATTATATTTTTTATTTTTTATATTTTTCTAAAAATAATAGTAATTTAGATTAATTTTACATCTACGCGTGTGTTCGTAATTAATGTAATATATTTTTTTTATGCGTTTCACTAATGTTAAATGTGCACTTAATTATATTTAATTAGTTCCAAATGTATCTTATTTTAATTATTTACTTTAAAAATAATAATTATGAGTTATTAGTAATATTGGTATTGATTTCCTTTATTTTTATATATTTTCAATGGCATGGTGATTTTATGCATATTTATTGTGATTTAGTAATTTATATCAAATTGTTGATGATATATTTATTTAATTTATCGTTTTGACTATTCTATAAAGATAGTTGTATTTTCATGTGATTATTTGTAAAATAGTATAGTAATAATTGTAGTTATTATTTTGAATATGAGAGTTTTGGTTATTAGTTTATTTTAAATAACTAATTACATTAATTTATTTATTTTTATAAAATAATAGTTTTCAAATATTAGCAATATTTTTGTAACGAAATTGTATAAAAAAAATATTAAGGAAATTAGTTTTGGTAATTATTGGTTTTATATTTTTTTTTTCAAATAAACAAAGGAGAAAAATGTGTTTTATGGAATAGTCATGTACATGAGTAAATGATAAATAAATATTAATAATAATAATAATAATAATAATAATAATAATAATAATAATAATAAATAAATAATAATAATAATAATAAATAATAATAATAATAATAATGATAATAATGAACAAAAAAAAAAAGGAAAAAAGGGAAGACAGTTTCCCATCTTCTTCTATTTCGTATAAACCATCGCATCCATAACCTATATCCTCTCCATCTTCTCTCTTCGACCATGACCATTATAGTGGGTGTCGTGCAAAATCGAGACCAGATTTGCGACCATTTTCATCTCCTCTTTCATTTCCAACTAGAATCGCACGTTGAAAAGGACTATTCCTCTTCGTCAAAAATCACACATCCATCTCTTAATCCAGATTTCGGCCACCACGACTATCACAAACAAAAATCGAGACCATATTTGGACTCCACGAAACACCCTCTTCCATTACATATGTGTGAAATCACCAATCGTTATAGTTTAAAAAAAAGGGTTTCCACCATTGTCGCGATTTTTATCTTGAATTTTGGCAGCACGTTCATCGTCTTGATAAAGTGATACCTTTTTGGATTCCTCTTGTTGAAATCTTCAAGAAGCAATACTCATTTGTGTGTTTCGGTGAAGTTGATATCAAATCATGTCGATGCTCCAACGTATCGATGAGGTCTTTCCTAATAACTTATTTCACTTTGTTTTAAATATTTTTCTTCTCCTAACAGTTTTATTAATTATCTAATACTGATTTTTATGCACCGTGTCAAATGTAACAACCCAAAATTTACAATAAACTATTTTATTAATTAAATAGAATTTTAAATAATTAATTTGATGTTAAAATGATTTTATAACATATGTTGATAGATTTTGGGATTAATTTTCGTTATATAGCTGCTTTCTATAATGTGCTAGTTTTATAAATATAAGATTAAATGTGCGATATAAATAATAAATATTATATTTTATTATTTGATATATATTTTTTTAAAAAAATAATAGTATTTTAGTGTAATATTTTAAAGAAAATTATTTTATACGACTTTACGTGTATATATGTGTATCAATTCATTTAATATTTTTTTTTGTTGCTTCACTGATGTTTAATATTCACGCAGTTATATTTTAATTATTTATAACTATTTTCTATTTTTAGTTATTTTTATTAATAATTATCTTGACATAGAATTTATATTGTGTTTGATTTCCTTTATTTTTATATACTTATTATGACATTGTAATTTTATATATATTTATTAAGATTTAGTAACTAATATAAAGTGTTGATGTTATATTTATTTTATAATTTTGGCTATTCTCTAATAATAGTAATATTTTAATTTGAGTATTTGTTAAAATAAGTATTATTATAGAGATTATTTTGAATATGAGGGTTTTAATTATTAATGTATTTTAAAAGATTAATTACTTTAATTACTTTATTTTATAAAATATTTCTTTTGAAATATGAGTAATACGTTGGTAATTAAATTACGTTTTAAAAAAAATGTTAAAAAAAATAGTTTTGGTAATTGTTTGTTTTATTTTAAAAAATAAAAATAAATAGAAGAAAGAAGTAAAATTTATTTTATGATATAGACATATATTTAAGAGTAAAATTTAATTAAGTAATAAAAAAATATTTAATTGAAAATAACAAGAATGGCGGGCTTGTGAAAGAGAGAGTAACCTGGCCAAAAATAAGGCAGTCACACATTGAGAGAAAAAGAAGAAAATTGATACTGTTCATCGATGATTGTTCGAGAAAAGTTTTTCTGTTTTCGTCCAAATTTTAGTATGTTGTTTTACTCATTTAACTATTCAATTAAACACAATTTTCCATAGTTTTAGCAACCCCAATTTCTCTGTAAAATATTCTTTTCCTTCGTTTACGGATTTTGTTATTTTGCACCGTTCTTCTTCACCGTAAGTACGATTTGAGTGAAACCAACGCCAAAACAATTGTGTGAAAACTAGCTATATTATCCAATGATTGGTTTTCTGATTTACGGTAATTTTCATTGACCGAATTTTGAAATTTAGTTTTTAGAGTATTTTCTCATAATTTATTTTTGATATTTACCCATAAAATATTGAGTTAGATCAATTGAAGGACAAAAGTCAAAGAACAAATATTGTTTGGTCGGAAAATCGTACTTGTGCGTGAAAGCGTCGAAATAAGGTAAGGGGCGAGAGAGTGTTTGAATTTATGAGTATAATATAATGTGAGATGAACGGGAAAAACCATATTTTTCAACGATTCATTTGGGGCTCGCCACTTACGGCAGCAACCCTTTGAGTGATAAATTGATTAATATAAAAATATAGGAATTGTGAGATTAAAATGTGGAATATAAATATTTATAAGGTGTTGATTGATTTATCTTCATTATATGTGTGACATTTGATATTATTGGGATGTTTGATTTATTTTTATTAAATGTGTGATATTTGTTACTATTATAATATTGGATGTCGAATGAATTTTATGTATATGTTTGATTAGACGTGTTTATGTGATGTGATAGTAAAAGGTGGATGCATTTTGATAAGTTTATGTGATTATGATGATGTATAATTAATAATAATGATGTTATAAATTTGTGAGAAGTTAATGTGATGATTTATGATTGATGATAGTGATGCCATAAAATTTTGATGAGTAAATCTGATGAGATATGATTAATGATAGTTATGTTGCAAATTTGTGATGAGAATATTGAAGTAACCCCATCGTTGATGAAATAATGGTGATTCCAATTTGTGTTTGAGGTGACGGTCTTAATGGAGTATCATAGGTCAACGAGGGGAGAAAATAAATATTGAGAATTTGTGAAATGAATATTATTTTATTCCATTAAGACCGATCGTGGCGGTCTGCTGTTGAATCTTAACGCAAGATTGTTAGACCTTGGAGGTATTCAGGTGGAGATTCCTAAGTGACTTGGAGATAGCACTCCCAATGTTGGGAGCTATCATGCAACACACATTTACCTCGACTGTCGCGTATAGGTGTCTCAGGTTGAGTTCAGGGGATCTATGAGGACAAGGCCAATTTGAATTGTTAGTTCACCGGGATGATGGCATAAGATCAAGCCTCCTAATCAAGTACTTCAGTGTTAGAATGGTACCACATTGTGAAGTAGAGTTTAAGCTCATGCATAACATTGCATTATATTGTGATTGTTTTGTTGTGCTTAATATGTATCATGTGTCCTGATAATTTATCTTAGACGATTTGATGTTATAGTGAAATTTATTGACTTTCCTTCAGTGATTTTGTCTTTTTAATGTGATATTTTCTTGAGGCACGTTTGTATAATGAGACGGTTCTATTATGATTGTTTGCGTGTTCTTTTTACTTGTATCATATTATCATCATGATTTCGAAACTCACCTATGTGACACCCTAAACCCTAAAATAACATATATAATAATTTTTACTAAATTATTTGAAGAAAACTTGCAGCGGATAAAGAAATTTGTTAAAGAGAATAAAAACTTTAATATCTAATTTAGGATATCACGTTTCTCTAAATAGACATGTAACAATTGAACTTTGTTCCTCAATTAAAACAATGCAATATCAATGAACTTGAATGAACTAGAATTTCTTGATTTAATTCCCAAGACTTACTCGTACTAAGTTTTCATATAAAAAGTCATTTGTAACATAAGTATACTACACATTACAACTCTTAATTCTCGGTATCACCTATTAGAGCGCGGTTTCTCCCAAACTTGAACTTCGAGACTCATTAACCTGGAATAACTGTGATTTTGCAAACGCAGGGCCAAGCCAGTCAAACACAAACAACGAAGGAGGTGAGTTTTGAAATCATGTTGATATTATGATATAAATAAGAGGAACACGCAATTAATCATCAATAAACTGTATCATTACACAAACATTCTTCAAGGAAAAACATCACATTATATAGTCAAAATCAAGGAGAATCAATACACTTCACTGCAACATCAAATCATCACATACATTATTATCACGCATAATACATATCAATCATGACAAAACAATCACAAGAAAATGTAATGCTATGCATGAGTTTAACTCTACTTCACAATGTGATACCATTCTAACTTTGAAGTACTTGGTTAGGAGCCTTGATACTATGCCACCATCCTGGTGGACGGTCAATTCAAATTGGCCATGTCCTCATAGATCCCCTCAACTCAACCGGAGACACATATACATGACAGTTGAGGTGTACATGTGTTGCATGGTAGCTCCCGACAATTGGAGTGTGACCTCCAAGTCACCTAGGAATTCCCCACCCGAATACCTAAAAGGTCTAACAATCTTGCCTTAAGGCTCAACTGCAGACCGCCACAATCAGGCTGATTCAGTTGTACTTCCCCGGAATCACTAGGCTTGTCAGACCCTACCTATATGATGACAAAATAATCTCTATTTCACAAATTCTCAATATTTATTTTCTCCCCATATTAGCTTAGACTACTCCATTAAGAGCATCGTCTTTAGGAATCATCACTATCTCATCAAGTATGGGGTACTTCAATATTTTCATCACAATTTTGCAATATCATTAATCATAAATAATCATGATCATCATATAAACTCATCACAATTTTATAACATCACTATCATCAATAAAAAATCATCATTATCATCACGTAAGCATATATCATACCATGCATCCATATTTTATTATCACATTACTTAAATTCGTCTAATCAAACATATACACATAATTTCATTCAACATCCAACATCACAATAATGACAAATATCAACTACCACACAAATATCGTAAATTAAATGCGTAAAAAAAACATACTGAAGTTTTGCGAAAAATGGAGAAACGTTTCTGAAACAGTTATCGATCACTGGTGTCAAACGATAGGTTGTTATTGTGTTTCCTCTTTGGTTTTAGAGCTGCCCGTCCAATTCGTTTTTTTTTATTATTTGGTTGTTTTATTTTATTAACAATTAGGGTTTACACATGCTTAAACCCATTGGTCCCTTTATTTATTTTTCAATAAAACCAATAATTACTAAAACTAATGTTATAATTATATTAAATACTAGTCAAACGCATAAAAGAATATGATATTAAATAATAATAATAATAACAACAACAATAAAACACTTATATTTTGTTAATGAAATTAAAAATGATTGAAATTCAAATTAAATCAACATATTCATAAAACTCACCAATTGAATTTTATTAAATTCCATAAATTCGATACAATTATCATTATTAATTGCACACACATATTGTATTATCTCATAAAGACAATGCAAAATAAAATAAATCTTGATAGACTTTTTAATAGGTAAACTACATTCTCGCGGATAGTAAAAACGAATTGTTGTTATCACCTTTTTCGAAATTAAGTTACCGTGATTAACCTCTCATACTCATTTAGTAATAATCATATTAATTTTTCTTTAAATCAGGATTATTAAAAGACTTTTAGAACATTTGTATAGCACGAAGGCATCGTCACATCTTCCATTCATTTAAACCCTGTTAACTCTTTTTAATCCAACCAATCCTTTAAAATAAATAACATGATAAAATTAAATAAATAAAAACATAATTTACAATTAAGATTTGGGGCATTTAGATGATAATAATAAATACTATAAAAATATTTTAATTTAGGTAACTAGACAAAATTCATTTTATAGTAATAAAAATATTCAATGATTGTTGACAAGGGAAAATCATTCTTAGTCATTTTCTTTATGTAACGTTGAACATGAAATAAAAATTTAAATGTGAACAAATAATAACAATAATGAAAATAATAATAATATTGATTGTAAAATAATTACAACAACCTACTATCTTAACTCTTCATCGTACGATGTGTAAACAATATTTATAAAATAAAGAAAATATTAAATGTATATATTCGAAGAAATTATTAAATATGTATAAAATTCGAAATAGTAATAAATATGTATTAAATTTGACTTAAGAAGAATATTTTAAGAAATAAAATCAAAATCAAATTAGTTTATTAAATACCTTTGGAATATCAAAAAATATCTGAACACAAAAATGAAGAGGAAAATTTATTTCTAACACTAATAATCACATCAAATTAAATGATATTCTTTTTAAAATATTTGCAATTCAATCGAACTAAAATTTATAGTTTCAGAAAAATAACATAAAATAGATAACGATAACAACAATAACATGTAGCAATATATTTTATAACATAATAATACTCATTTGTATAAAGTAGAAAATGAAATTATTTTATAATATTCATGATTATTATTAGCAAGACTAATTACGTCAAGTAATAGCTAGATCAGAAAACATTTAATGTGATCAAGAAGTAGATAGTCTAAGAAAATTAAAACAAAATAGTCATATGATAAACAAGTAAAAAAAATTCATAAAAGATAGTAAAATCTATCAAATTACGAAGAAGATTTCTAAATAATATAAAAAGACAATGCTAAGAAAACATTCTAAACATAGAGATTTCATATTTGAAAACAACTAAATACACAATAAAATAACACCATTAAACCATATATTTAAGGCATACATTTTAATGACAAAAACTAATGGTGGTTGTGACACCCTGAATACCACAATATATATATATATATATATATATATATATATATATATATATATATATATAATATATATATATATATATATATATAATAATTTATATCATATTCCTAAAAAATTTGCAGCGGATAAATACAAATATAATTCCAAGAACACTTTAAACTTATTTTATCCATTAAAATAGTGCAATATCGATAAGCTTGATTTAAGTATAATTACTTGATTTAATTCTTAAAACATACTAGTACTTCTAAGGTTTTCATACAAAAATTAGATTCAAATATAATAAGTAGAATACAAATAAAACCCTTATTCCCTGTATCCTCTATCAGAGCGGGGTTCCTCCCAAACATGAACTTCAAGACTCATTAACCTGTAATAGCTGCAATTTCGCAAACGCAGGGCCCAACCAGTAAAACACAAACAACGAAGGCGGTGAGTTTCGAAATCATGATGACGGTATAATACAAGTAAGAAGATCACGCAAACAATCATTCTTGTCCAAATAGGGTTTTAACCAATCTTGTACATCCAATAAGTTCATTTGTTTCATTGGATTAAAATTTAGGTCATTTTCGTCCTCCCTAGGTTTATTCTAGTCCGATTATGGTTTTTAACCAATCTTGTGCATCCAATAGGTGTGTTTGTGTCATTGGATGGACATTTAGGTCATTTTCGTCCTCTCTAGGCTTATTCTTGTCCAATTAGGGTTTTTAACCAAACTTGTGCATCCAATAGGTGTGTTTGTGTCATTGGATGAACATATAGGTCATTTTCGTCCTCCCTAGGCTTATTCTTGTCCAATTAGGGTTTTTAACCAATCTTGTGCATCCAATAGGTGTGTTTGTGTCATTGGATGAACATTTAGGTCATTTTCGTCCTTCCTAGGCTTATTCTTGTCCAATTAGGGTTTTTAACCAATCTTGTGCATCCAATAAGTTCATTTGTGTCATTGGATTAACATTTAGGTCATTTTCGTCCTCCCTAGGCTTATTCTTGTCCAATTAGGGTTTTTAACCAATCTTGTGCATCCAATAGGTGTGTTTGTGTCATTGGATGAACATTTAGGTCATTTTCGTCCTTCCTAAGACTTATTCTTGTCCAACTAGTGTTTTTAACCAATCTTGTGCATCCAATAGGTGTGTATGTGTCATTGGATGAACATTTAGGTCATTTTCGTCCTCCTAGACTTATTCTTGTCCAACTAGGGTTTTTAACCAATCTTGTGCATCCAATAGGTGTGTTTGTGTCATTGGATGAACATTTAGGTCATTTTCGTCCTCCCTAGACTTATTCTTGTCCAATTAGGGTTTTTAACCAATCTTGTGCATCCAATAGGTGTGTTTGTGTCATTGGATGAACATTTAGGTCATTTTCGTCCTCCCTTAGGCTTATTCTTGTCCAATAGGGTTTTTAACCAATCTTGTGCATCCAATAGGTGTGTTTGTGTCATTGGATGAACATTTAGGTCATTTTCGTCCTCCCTAGGTTTATTCTAGTCCAATTAGGGTTTTTAACCAATCTTGTGCATCCAATAGGTGTGTTTGTGTCATTGGATGAACATTTAGGTCATTTTCGTCCTCCCAGGCTTATTCTTGTCCAATTAGGGTTTTTAACCAATCTTGTGCATCCAATAAGTTCATTTGTGTCATTGGATGAACATTTAGGTCATTTTCGTCCTCCCTAGGCTTATTCTTGTCCAATTAGGGTTTTTAACCAATCTTGTGCATCCAATAGTTCATGTTTGTGTCATTGGATGAACATTTAGGTCATTTTCGTCCTCCCTAGGATTATTCTTGTCCAATTAGGGTTTTTAACCAATCTTGTGCATCCAATAGGTGTGTCATTGTGTCATTGGATGAACATTTAGGTCATTTTCGTCCTCCCTAGGTTTATTCTAGTCCAATTAGGGTTTTTAACCAATCTTGTGCATCCAATAGTTCATTTGTGTCATTGGATGAACATTTAGGTCATTTTCGTCCTCCTAGGCTTATTCTTGTCCAACTAGGGTTTTTAACCAATCTTGTGCATCCAATAGGTGTGTTTGTGTCATTGGATGAACATTTAGGTCATTTTCGTCCTCCTCCTAGACTTATTCTTGTCCAACTAGGGTTTTTAACCAATCTTGTGCATCCAATAGGTGTGTTTGTGTCATTGGATGAACATTTAGGTCATTTTCGTCCTCCCTAGACTTATTCTTGTCCAACTAGGGTTTTTAACCAATCTTGTGCATCCAATAGGTGTGTTTGTGTCATTGGATGAACATTTAGGTCATTTTCGTCCTTCCTAGGCTTATTCTTGTCCAATTAGGTTTTTTTACCAATCTTGTGCATCCAATAGGTGTGTTTGTGTCATTGGATGAACATTTAGGTCATTTTCGTCCTTCCTAGGGATATTTCTTGTCCAATTAGGGTTTTTAACCAATCTTGTGCATCCAATAGGTGTGTTTGTGTCATTGGATGAACATTTAGGTCATTTTCGTCCTCCTTAGACTTATTCTTGTCCAATTAGGGTTTTTAACCAATCTTGTGCATCCAATAGGTGTGTTTGTGTCATTGGATGAACATTTAGGTCATTTTCGTCCCTCCCTAGACTTATTCTTGTCCAATTAGGGTTTTTAACCAATCTTGTGCATCCAATAGGTGTGTTTGTGTCATTGGATGAACATTTAGGTCATTTTCGTCCTCCCTAGACTTATTCTTGTCCAACTAGGGTTTTTAACCAATCTTGTGCATCCAATAGGTGTGTTTGTGTCATTGGATGAACATTTAGGTCATTTTCGTCCTCCTAGGTTTATTCTTGTCCAATTAGGGTTTTTAACCAATCTTGTGCATCCAATAGGTGTGTTTGTGTCATTGGATGAACATTTAGGTCATTTTCGTCCTCCCTAGGTTTATTCTTGTCCAATTAGGGTTTTTAACCAATCTTGTGCATCCAATAGGTGTGTTTGTGTCATTGGATGAACATTTAGGTCATTTTCGTCCTCCTAGAGGTTTATTCTTGTCCAATTAGGGTTTTTAAACCAATCTTGTGCATCCAATAAGTTCATTTGTGTCATTGGATGAACATTTAGGTCATTTTCGTCCTCCCTAGGTTTATTCTTGTCCAATTAGGGTTTTTAACCAATCTTGTGCATCCAATAGTGTGTTTGTGTCATTGGATGAACATTTAGGTCATTTTCGTCCTCCCTAGGTTATTCTTGTCCAATTAGGGTTTTTAACCAATCTTGTGCATCCAATAGGTTCATTTGTGTCATTGGATGAACATTTAGGTCATTTTCGTCCTCCTCTAGGCTTATTCTTGTCCAATTAGGGTTTTTAACCAATCTTGTGCATCCAATAGGTGTGTTTGTGTCATTGGATGAACATTTAGGTCATTTTCGTCCTTCCTAGGCTTATTCTTGTCCAACTAGGGTTTTTAACCAATCTTGTGCATCCAATAGGTGTGTTTGTGTCATTGGATGAACATTTAGGTCATTTTCGTCCTCCCTAGACTTATTCTTGTCCAATTAGGGTTTTTTAACCAATCTTGTGCATCCAATAGGTGTTTTTGTCATTGGATGAACATTTAGGTCAGGTTTTAGGTCATTTCGTCTTCCCTAGGTTTATTCTTGTCCAATTAGGGTTTTTAACCAATCTTGTGCATCCAATAGGTGTGTTTGTGTCATTGGATGAACATTTAGGTCATTTTCGTCCTCCCTAGGCTTATTCTTGTCCAATTAGGGTTTTTAACCAATCTTGTGCATCCAATAGGTGTGTTTGTGTGTCATTGGATGAACATTTAGGTCATTTTCGTCCTCCCTAGACTTATTCTTGTCCAATTAGGGTTTTTAACCAATCTTGTGCATCCAATCATTGGATGTTTAGGTCATTTTCGTCCTCCCTAGATAGGTGTCCAATTAGTTTTTTAACCAATCTTGTGCATCCAATAGGTGTGTTTTTGTCATTGGATGAACATTTAGGTCATTTTCGTCCTCCCTAGGTTTATTCTTGTCCAATTAGGGTTTTTAACCAATCTTGTGCATCCAATAGGTGTGTTTGTGTCATTGGATGAACATTTAGGTCATTTTCGTCCTCCCTAGACTATTCTTGTCCAATTAGGGTTTTTAACCAATCTTGTGCATCCAATAGGTGTGTTTGTGTCATTGGATGAACATTTAGGTCATTTTCGTCCTCCCTAGGTTTATTCTTGTCCAATTAGGGTTTTTAACCATCTTGTGCATCCAATAGGTGTGTTTGTGTCATTGGATGAACATTTAGGTCATTTTCGTCCTCCCTAGGCTTATTCTTGTCCAATTAGGGTTTTTAACCAATCTTGTGCATCCAATAGGTGTGTTTGTGTCATTGGATGAACATTTAGGTCATTTTCGTCCTCCCTAGGTTTATATTCTTGTCCAATTAGGGTTTTTAACCAATCTTGTGCATCCAATAGGTGTGTTTGTGTCATTGGATGAACATTTAGGTCATTTTCGTCCTCCCTAGGTTTATTCTTGTCCAATTAGGGTTTTTAAACCAATCTTGTGCATCCAATAGGTGTGTTTTGTCATTGGATGAACATTTAGGTCATTTTCGTCCTCCCTAGGTTTATTCTTGTCCAATTAGGGTTTTTAACCAATCTTGTGCATCCAATAGGTGTGTTTGTGTCATTGGATGAACATTTAGGTCATTTTCGTCCTCCTAGGGTTATTCTTGTCCAATAGGGTTTTTAACCAATCTTGTGCATCCAATAGGTTCATTTGTGTCATTGGATGAACATTTAGGTCATTTTCGTCCTCCCTAGGCTTATTCTTGTCCAATTAGGGTTTTTAACCAATCTTGTGCATCCAATAGGTGTGTTTGTGTCATTGGATGAACATTTAGGTCATTTTCGTCCTCCCTAGACTTATTCTTGTCCAATTAGGGTTTTTTAACCAATCTTGTGCATCCAATAGGTGTGTTTGTGTCATTGGATGAACATTTAGGTCATTTTCGTCCTCCCTAGGTTTATTCTTGTCCAATTAGGGTTTTTAACCATCTTGTGCATCCAATAGGTGTGTTTGTGTCATTGGATGAACATTTAGGTCATTTTCGTCCTCCCTAGGCTTATTCTTGTCCAATTAGGGTTTTTAACCAATCTTGTGCATCCAATAGGTGTGTTTGTGTCATTGGATGAACATTTAGGTCATTTTCGTCCTCCCTAGGCTTTATTCTTGTCCAATTAGGGTTTTTAACCAATCTTGTGCATCCAATAAGTTCATTTGTGTCATTGGATGAACATTTAGGTCATTTTCGTCCTCCCTAGGCTTATTCTCTTGTCCAACTAGGGTTTTTAACCAATCTTGTGCATCCAATAGGTGTGTTTGTGTCATTGGATGAACATTTAGGTCATTTTCGTCCTTCCTAGACTTATTCTTGTCCAACTAGGGTTTTTAACCAATCTTGTGCATCCAATAGGTGTGTTTTGTGTCATTGGATGAACATTTAGGTCATTTTCGTCCTCCCTAGAATTATTCTTGTCCAACTAGGGTTTTTAACCAATCTTGTGCATCCAATAGGTGTGTTTGTGTCATTGGATGAACATTTAGGTCATTTTCGTCCTCCCTAGGCTTATTCTTGTCCAATTAGGGTTTTTAACCAATCTTGTGCATCCAATAGGTGTGTTTGTGTCATTGGATGAACATTTAGGTCATTTTCGTCCTCCCTAGGTTATTCTTGTCCAATTAGGGTTTTTTAACCAATCTTGTGCATCCAATAGGTGTGTTTGTGTCATTGGATGAACATTTAGGTCATTTTCGTCCTCCCTAGGCTTATTCTTGTCCAATTAGGGTTTTTAACCAATCTTGTGCATCCAATAGGTGTGTTTGTGTCATTGGATGAACATTTAGGTCATTTTCGTCCTCCCTAGGCTTATTCTTGTCCAATTAGGGTTTTTAACCAATCTTGTGCATCCAATAGGTGTGTTTGTGTCATTGGATGAACATTTAGGTCATTTTCGTCCTCCCTAGGTTTATTCTTGTCCAATTAGGGTTTTTAACCAATCTTGTGCATCCAATAGGTGTGTTTTGTGTCATTGGATGAACATTTAGGTCATTTTCGTCCTCCCTAGGTTTATTCTAGTCCAATTAGGGTTTTTAACCAATCTTGTGCATCCAATAGGTGTGTTTGTGTCATTGGATGAACATTTAGGTCATTTTCGTCCTTCCCTAGGGTTATTCTTGTCCAATTAGGGTTTTTAACCAATCTTGTGCATCCAATAGGTGTGTTTGTGTCATTGGATGAACATTTAGGTCATTTTCGTCCTCCCTAGGATTATTCTTGTCCAATTAGGGTTTTTAACCAATCTTGTGCATCCAATAGGTGTGTTTGTGTCATTGGATGAACATTTAGGTCATTTTCGTCCTCCCTAGGTTTATTCTTGTCCAATTAGGGTTTTTAAACCAATCTTGTGCATCCAATAGGTGTGTTTGTGTCATTGGATGAACATTTAGGTCATTTTCGTCCTTCCTAGGTTTATTCTAGTCCAATTAGGGTTTTTAACCAATCTTGTGCATCCAATAGGTTCATTTGTGTCATTGGATGAACATTTAGGTCATTTTCGTCCTCCTAGGTATATTCTAGTCCAATTAGGGTTTTTAACCAATCTTGTGCATCCAATAAGTTTGTTTGTGTCATTGGATGAACATTTAGGTCATTTTCGTCCTTCCTAGACTTATTCTTGTCCAACTAGGGTTTTTAACCAATCTTGTGCATCCAATAGGTGTGTTTGTGTGTCATTGGATGAACATTTAGGTCATTTTCGTCCTCCCTAGGCTTATTCTTGTCCAATTAGGTTTTTTAACCAATCTTGTGCATCCAATAGGTTTGTTTGTGTCATTGGATGAACATTTAGGTCATTTTCGTCCTCCCTAGACTTATTCTTGTCCAACTAGGTTTTTAACCCAATCTTGTGCATCCAATAGTTGTGTTTGTGTCATTGGATGAACATTTAGGTCATTTTCGTCCTTTCCTAGGCTTATTCTTGTCCAATTAGGTTTTTAACAAATCTTGTGCATCCAATAGGTGTGTTTGTGTGTCATTGGATGAACATTTAGGTCATTTTCGTCCTCCCTAGGCTTATTCTTGTCCAATTAGGGTTTTTAACCAATCTTGTGCATCCAATAGGTGTGTTTTGTGTCATTGGATGAACATTTAGGTCATTTTCGTCCTTCCTAGACTTATTCTTGTCCAACTAGGGTTTTTAACCAATCTTGTGCATCCAATAGGTGTGTGTGTGTCATTGGATGAACATTTAGGTCATTTTCGTCCTCCCTAGGCTTATTCTTGTCCAATTAGGGTTTTTAACCAATCTTGTGCATCCAATAGGTGTGTTTGTGTCATTGGATGAACATTTAGGTCATTTTCGTCGTTTCTAGGTTTATTCTTGTCCAATTAGGGTTTTTAACCAATCTTGTGCATCCAATAGGTGTGTTTGTGTCATTGGATGAACATTTAGGTTATTTTCGTCCTCCCTAGGCTTATTCTTGTCCAATCGCGTTTTTAACCAATCTTGTGCATCTAATAAGTTCGTTTGTGTCATTGGATGAATATTTAGGTCATTTTCGTCCTCCCTAGGTTTATTCTAGTCCAATTAGGGTTTTTAACCAATCTTGTGCATCCAATAGGTGTGGTTGTGTCATTGGATGAATATTTAGGTCATTTTCTTCCTCCCTAGGCTTATTCTTGTCCAATTAGGGGTTTTAACCAATCTTGTGCATCCAATAAGTTCATTTGTGTCATTGGATGAACATTTAGGTCGTTTTCGTCCTCCCTAGCCTTATTCTTGTCCAATTAGGGTTTTGAACCAATCTTGTGCATCCAATAGGTGTCTTTGTGTCATTGGATGATCACTTAGGTCATTTTCATCCTCCTACCAGGCTTATTCTTGTCCAATTAAGGTTTTTAACCAATCTTGTGCATCCAATGATGAGGACATAGAATGCATAACCAAGGAAGAAAGCCGAGAGGATATCAAGGTCTTGGAAATCCAATGACAAGAGCAAGGTCAAAGAAGGCGAAAGAGGTTCTAAATGACTTGATAACCACTTTATTTGAAGCAAGTACAACTCATGAAGAATTGAAGCCCAAGATAGTCAATTGCTTAAATTGAAGAAGTTAAGGAATGAAGGCAGCATCTATGTGTTATCAAATTTTAATACTAGGTTCAATTAAAGTAATACACTTAATTAATAAGAAATTTGGCTGTAACTGTAAAAATTTCAGTTGGGCCAAATTTAGAGAAATTTTTAGGAGTTGCCATTATAAAAGGCAAACCTTTATTTTTTTTAGGGCAGATTTTGAATTTTATTTTTTGTGAGGCTTTGCTCTCTAGATTTCTTGAAAGAATTCATCTTAAACTTATCAAGGTTGTTAATCCTTGTGGGTGTTCTTGTTGGCTTATCAATCCCTAAATTGTGGCGCCATTTTGTTCATGGTTTCTTTTCTGATTAATCATTTTGAGTTTCCTTTACATCAAACCCTAATACTCCAATTCTATCAATTTTTCGTGTTCAGTAACCTGCGTTCATAACTCGAGTTCTATATACTTGTTTCCGGTGATTCAACAGTCTAATTCGTGTTTCAGAACGTCATCTTTCACCTCGTTTCGTTTGGAATTGCTCGATTCAGAGTTTCAATGCGCTGTTTATCGCATTCTCCAACTATACGCTTTTTTTGGCTCCAATCTGTAAGTTTCTGACCTAGAACGATCCTTAAAGTGAACCATGACTAATAGGATCATATCATTTGGTATCAGAGATTGTCTCTATGTTTGGAATTGTGGAAAATTTTGTTTATGCATTTTTTTTTGTGAAACTTAAATGTTTGGTTGTGTTGTTTTGTTGAATTGGTGTTCTTAGTTAATTGGTGTGTTGCTGCTACTTGAAAAAATACAAAAAATATACAAACAAAAAAAGAAAAAAAATATACAAAAAAATAGTATTGTTAAAAGTAGTGAGGTACCTGTTTGACAAAATTCCTTAGATTAATTTTCCAATCACATTACTACTGCTTTGTGTTACTCTAAATTCTTCATACTGATTTTTGGGTTCAAATATTAAAGTTCTTGTTGATTCAATTAAGAAATTGAAGAGAGCAATTGAGTGGAAAAAGGCAAGAGGGATTCATTATAAATAAAAAAAGCCAAATTGAGTGAAACACGAGTGACAAAGTCAAGAGTGTAAACACGTGAGCTGTGTGGTGAGATCCTTAATTTTTTTCACTTTACTTGTTTTTTTTTTTTTTGTTTAACATATGACAGGAATAGGTGGTGATGATAGCCCTCCTCCAAGAGGAAACAACAGATTGTTAGTGGAGACTATAACGGCTCAAATGTAAAGAATGTTGAGGGAACACGCTGAAGATTTACATGCTAGAATTGAACAGTTAGAAAATCAAGAAAATCATGGTGATGACAGAGGTAGAAGGAGAGAGAAGATAGGGTGAAGCTTAAAATACCATCATTCTATGGCACGAGTTGAAAATTGAACAACTATTTTCTGCAATACAGGGGTTGAATAGTCATCATACCAATTAGTGATGTTGTGGAATTACAAAATTATGTGGAGTTGGCTTCAGTACACACAAGGTTGGTGGATGATTATTATAAGGAGATGGAGGTGTGCTACTAAGGTTTAGAACTTCCACTGAAAAGAAAAGGTGTCAAAAAGTATTTTTCTAACTTGTAACTCCTATAGTTGGAAGGATAGAAATAAGAAGGAGGGAAGTACTTCTTCGAACACATCCATGGTTGCACCTCAGAGAATTCAAAATAAATTCAATGATGCTCCTAAGAAAACAAAAAGTTAGTGAAATTAAATGTTTCAAATGCTTGGGAAAAGGTCACATAGCTTCTGAATGTCCAACTAAGAAGACCATGTTGCTTAAGGAGAATGGAGATATTTCGAGCGGGTCATCTTCTGAATCAGCTACAGCTAGTGATGAAGAGAATGAGGAAGAAGTTGCTGAGGGAGGAGACTTGTTTATGGTTAGATGAATGTTGGGCAGCCAATCAAGAGACTTGGACGAAACACAAAGGAAGAATATTTTTCATACTCGATGTCTCATCCAAGGTAAGTTATGTTCTTTAATTATAGATGGAGGAAGCTACACTAATGTTGCAAGTGCAAGAATGGTATCAAAAATGAACCTAGTGACTAAACCCCATCAAGAACCATAGAATGGCTTTGCTACAAACTTCAATGGCTTAGTGAGGAAGGCGAGCAAATTGTGAGTGAGCAGGTGGAAGTGAATTTTTCTATTGGGAAGTATGAGGATACAGTTATATGTGATGTAGTTCTGATGGAGGCTTGTCATTTACTTCTTGGAAGGCCATGGCAGTATGATAAGAAAAGCAACCATGATGGTTATAAAAATAAGTTCTCTTTTATACATAAAGAACGCAAAATTACTCAAATCATGTAGTTTTTCTTGGTTTTGTTATTAGCTCACACGGAGTGCAGGTTGATCAAGAAAAGGTGAAAGCTATTCAGGAGTGGCCAACTGCTAAGAATGTTAACGACGTAAGAAGCTTTCATGGCTTAGCTAGTTTCTATAGAAGGTTTGTTAAAGATTTAATTACATTAGTTGCACCTTTAAATGAAGTGATTAAAAAGAATGTGGGATTTAAATGGGGTGAAAAACAAGAACAAGCATTTGCTACCCTCAAAGAAAAATTGACTCATGCACATATTCTTTCATTGCCTAATTCTTCTCTTTAAATCTTTTGAAATTGAATGTGATGCATCAAATGTGGGGATATGGGCTGTTTTGATGCAAGAGGGGCATCCCATTGCTTATTTTAGTGAGAAACTTAATGGTGACTCCCTTAATTACCCTACATATGATAAAGAATTGTATGCATTAGTGAGATCACTACAAACATGGCAGCACTATCTTTTACCAAAGGAATGTGTAATACATAGTGATCACGAATCATTGAAGTATTTAAAGAGCCAAGGTAAGCTCAACAAGAGACATGCCAAGTGGGTTGAATTTCTTGAGCAATTTCAGTACGTGATCAAGCACAAAAAGGTAAGTCAAATGTTGTTGCTGATGCACTATCAAGAAGGTATGTTTTGTTCTCTACTCTTGAAACTATGTTTATTATTGTTGTAAGGTTGTATGAACATGATCCGAATTTTCTCAAATATATAAATCTTGTGTGCATGCTGCCCAAAATGGGTATTTTAAGAATAATGACTATTTATTTTAAAGAAAAGAGGTTATGTGTGCCGAAATGTTCCATTAGGGATTTGCTTGTGACATGAGGGGGGATTAATGAGGAGTACAAAAGACTTTAGACATGTTGCATGAACATTTTTATTGGCCACACATGAAACGTGATGTACACAAATTGTGTGAAAGATGCATTGTTTGTAAGAAATCTAAGTCTAAAGTTATGCCTAATGGTTTGTATACTCCTTTACCAATACCTAACTCCCCTTGGATTGATATTTCTATGGATTTTGGACAGATTCTCCAAGATGGCTCACTTTATACCTTGCAGAAAAGTGGATGATGCTTGTCACGTGGCAGATTTGTTCTTTAAAGAAGTAGTTAGACTTCATGGTGTACCCATAAATATTGTGAGTGACCGAGACACTAAATTCATTAGTCACTTTTGGAGGACACTTTGGGGTAAGCTTGGAACTAAACTTCTTTTTTCCACGACTTGCCACCCACAAACTGATGGCCAAACTGAGGTAGTAAATCGAACTCTTTCTTCTCTTCTAAGGGCTATAATCCAAAAGAATATTAGGACATGGGAAGAATGTGTTTGCCCCATGTTGAGTTTGCCTATAATAGGGTTGTTCATAGCACTACTCGTTATTCTCCCTTTGAAATTGTTTATGGTTTTAACCCTCTCACCCCTCTTGAATTAATGTCTTTGCCAAATAGTTCTATTCTAATTCATAAGGATGGGAATGCTAAGGCTGAATATGTTCGAAAATTACATGAGAAGGTAAAGGCACAAATTGAAAAGAAAGTGGATAGCTATGCTCGACAAGCTAATAAAGGAAGGAAAAAGGTTGTGTGTGAACCTGGTGATTGGGTTTGGGTCATTTAAGGAAGGAAAGGTTTCCTTCTCAAAGGAAATCTAAGCTTCAACCAAGGGGAGATGGACCTTTTCAAGTGCTGTCCAAAATTAACGATAATGCCTACAAAAAAGATCTTCCAGGTGAGTATGGTGTTAGTCCTACTTTTAATGTGGCTAATTTGTCTCTTTATGATGCAGCTGAAGAAGATTGCCATTTGAGGGCAAATTCAGTTCAACCAATTAGTGTCCCAATAGGGAAGGAGGGAATGATGAGGACATAGAATGCATAACCAAGGAAGAAAGCCTAGAGAATATTCAAGGTCTTGGAACCCCAATGACAAGAGCAAGGTCAAAGAAGGCGAAAGAGGTTCTAAATAACTTGATAACCACTTTATTTGAAGCAAGTACAATTCATGAAGAATTGAAGCCCAAGATAGTCAATTGCTTAACCCAAATTGAAGAAGTTAAGGAATGAAGGCGGCATCTATGTGTTATCAAATTTTAATATTAGTTTTAATTAAAGTAATAGATTGAATTAATAAGAAATTTAGGTGTAACTGTAAAAATTTCAGTTGGGCCAAATTTAGAGAACTTTTTAGGAGTTGCCATTATAAAAGGCAAACCCTTATTTTTTTTAAGGTAGATTTTGAATTTTTATTTTTGTGAGGCTTTGCTCTCTAGAGTTCTTGAGAGAATTCATCTTGAACTTATCAAGGTTGTTAATCCTTGTGGCGTTCTTCTTTGGCTTATCAATCCAGATTGTGGTGCCATTGTGTTCTTGGTTTCTTTGCCGAATACTAATTTTGAGTTTCCTTTACATCAAACCCTAATACTCAATTTCTATCAATTTTCGTGTTCAGTAACTTGCGTTCATAACTCGAGTTCTATATACTTGTTTCTGGTGATTGAACATCCTAATTCGTGTTTCAGAACGTCATCTTTTACCTCGTTTTGGAATCGCCCGATTCGGAGTTTCGTTGCGCTGTTTATCGCATTCTCCAACTATACACGATTTTTGACTCAAATCAGTAGGTTTCTAACCTAGAACGATCCTTAAAGTGAACCATGACTAATAGGATCATATCATCCAATAAGTTCATTTGTGTCATGGGATTAACATATGGGTCACTTTCATCCTCCCTAAGCTTATTCTTGTTCAATTAGGGTTTTTAACCAATCTTGTTCATCCAATAGGTGTCTTTGCATCATTGGATGAACATTTAGATCATTTTCGTCCTTCATAGACTTATTCTTGTCCAACTAGGGTTTTTAACCAATCTTGTCCATCCAATAGGTGTGTTTGTGCCATTGGATAAACATTTAGGTCATTTTTGCCTCCCTTGGCTTATTCTTGTTCAATTAGGATTTTTACCCAATCTTGTGCATCCAATAGGTGTGTTTGTGTCATTAGATGAAGATTTAGGTTATTTGCGTCATCCCTAGGTTTATTCTAGTCCAATTAGGGTTTTTAACCCATCTTGTGCATCCAATAAGTGTTTTTGTGTCATTGGATGAACATTTGGGTCATTTTCGTCCTCCCTTGGCTTATTCTTGTCCAGTTAAAGTTTTTAACCAATCTTGTGCATCCAACAGGTGTGTTTGTGTCATTGGATTAACATTTATGTCATTTTCTTGATTAACAACAATTCAACTAAAATATAAAAATATGAGTTGTATAAAAGTTACTTGTTAAATACATGAACTAGTTAAAGCAAACCAATGAGCATATAAAGAAAAACATAAGAGGAAATAATTGAGAATGTTCATGTATTAAAATAGAGCAAATTTAAAATTATATGCTTATACCAATAATTTAAAAATTTATAAATAGAACAAGAGGGATATCATAGATCCTTTCATAAAAAAATTATTTCTATAAAGAAATTGATTTAATTGTATTTATTTATTACACAATAGAAATTGACAATGCAATATTGATATGCAAAATTCATTGATAATGATGTATAATAATAATAATAATAATAATAACAACTAATAATAATAATAATAATAATAATAATAATATATAATAATAATAATAATAATATTAATAATAATAATATAATTAATAATAATAAAATAATAATAATAAAACACTTATATTTGTTAATGAAATTAAAAATGATTGAAATTCAAATAAAGTCAACATATTCATAAAATCACCTATTTAATTTTATTAAATTCCATAAATTCAATACATTTATCATTACTAATAGCACACACATATTTTAACTTATCTCAAAAAGACAACGCAAATAAAATAAATTTTGATAGACTTTTTAATAGGTAAAATACATTCTCAAGGATAAGTAAAAATGAATTATTGTTATCGCCTTCTTCGAAATTAAGCCACCGTAATTAACATCTCATACTCATTTAGTAATAATCATATTAATTTTTCTTTAAATTTAGATTATTAAAAGACTTTTAGTACATTTGTATAGCACGAAGGCATCGTCACATCTTCCATTCATTTCAACTTTGTTAACTCTTTTTAATCCAACCAATCCTTTAAAATAAATAACATGATAAAATTAAATAAATAAAACATAATTTACAATTAAGATTTGCGACATTTAGACATTTAGATATATAGATAAATAATAGTAAAAACAACGAAAAATATGCATATGATGCAGAGTTATCAGTTTGTCGATAATTAACTAGTTAAAATGTGTATAATTTTAATATCTTTTAAATAAAATGATTATAATTATTATAAATCAAATAACTATAACATCAACACAAAAATGAGAATGATTATAACGAAAATAACTATAGTTTTTTTCACAATTTTTTTTTAAAAAAAAATTATTCATTAAAGACGATTTTGGAACATACAATTCATACACTAAACAATGGTTTGCATTTAATCCATTAGTTAAAATGATTATATAATTATATCTTCTAAATATTTTTGAAAATAATTATAATATAATATTGTCAGTTTATGATAAACGTCATGCACGGGACAAATATTTTTCAATAAAGAATTTGTAAAAATTAAGTTTTTTTTTTTAATATTGTCGATGTAAAAATAAAATCAATTATAATAAGCCAGTAAATTTTTCTCCATGAGATTAAAAAAACATATATAAGACAGGTTCAAACAGATTAAAATTAGAATATAATAATCTATCACGGGACAACTTGTTCTCATTGAGATTGCACTATCATACATACATACATCAGACAAGTTCTTGCTCATAAATTTTTTAAATAATTGTCATCCACAAGACAAATTTTCACTTATGAGATTGAACTATCATACACATGACAAGTTCTCACTAATAAAAAAATCAAACTCACTATCATACATGAAATTGGTTTATCAATGCGATTATGAAAATCGTTTTAATAACTAAATTATTATTTAAATTAAATTCTATGTATGTGAAAATTTTACTTTTATAATGTTTAAAAATATATGTTTTATATTTAAAAAAAATTTAAACTTTAGTTTGCCTTAAATTTTTTTATTTTATTATTTTTATACTATCTTCATAAAAAAAAACGTTGACTCTTTTTGAATTTACTTTGTTGAATATCATCAATCAATATTTTGTTTTATAAATATTTATACCAAATTTTAGTATGTTGTTTTACTCATTTAGCTATTCAATTAAACACAATTTTCCATAGTTTTAGCAATCCCAATTTCTCTGTAAAATATTCTTTTTCTTCGTTTACGGGTTTGTGTTATTTTGCACCGTTCTTCTTCTCCGTAAGTAGATTTGAGTGAAACCAACGCCAAAACAATTATGTGTGAAAACTAGATATATTATCCAATGATTGGTTTTCTGATTTACGGTAATTTTCATTGACCGAATTTTGAAATTTAGTTTTTAGAGTATTTTTCTCATAATTTTTTTGACATTTACCCATAAAATATTGAGTTAGATCAAATTGAAAGGACAAAAGTCAAAGAACAAATATTGTTTTGGTCAGAAATCGTACTTGTGCGTGAAAGCGTCGAAATAAGGTAAGGGGTGAGAGAGTGTTTGAATTTATGAGTATAATATAATGTGAGATGAACGGGAAAAACCATATTTTCAACGATTCATTTGGGGCTCGCCACTTACGGCAGCAACCTTTGAGTGATAAATTGATTAATATAAAAATATAGGAATTGTGAGATTAAAATGTGGGAATATAAATATTTATAAGTGTTGATTGATTTATCGTTCATTAATGTGTGACATTTGATTTTATTGTGATGTTTGATTTATTTTTATTAAATGTGTGATATTTGTTACTATTATGATATTGGATGTCGAATGAATTTTATGTATATGTTTGATTAGACGTGTTTATGTGATGTGATAGTAAATGGTGGATGCATTTTGATAAGTTATGTGATTATGATTATGTATAATTAATAATAATGATGTTAAAAATTTGTGAGAAGTTAATGTGATGATTTATGATTGATGATAGTGATGCCATAAAATTTTGATGAGTAAATCTGATGAGATATGATTAATGATAGTTATGTTGCGAATTTGTGATGAGAATATTGAAGTAAACTCCATCGTTGATGAAATAATGGTGATTCCAATTTGTGTTTGAGGTGACGGTCTTAATGGAGTATCATAGGTCAACGAGGGGAGAAAATAAATATGAGAATTTGTGAAATGAATATTATTTTATTCCATTAAGACCGATCGTGGCGGTCTGCTGTTGAATCTTAAGGCAAGATTGTTAGACCTTGGAGGTATTCAGGTGGAGAATTCCCTAAGTGACTTGGAGATAGCACTCCCAATGTTGGGAGCTATCATGCAACACACATTTACCTCGACTGTCGCGTATAGGTTGTCGGGTTGAGTTCAGGGGATCTATGAGGACAAGGCCAATTTGAATTGTTAGTTCACTGGGATGATGGCATAAGATCAAGCCTCTTAATCAGTCCTTTCAGTGTTAGAATGGTACAACATTGTGAAGTAGAGTTTAAGCTCATGCATAACATTGCATTATATAGTGATTGTTTTGTTGTGGATTAATATGTATCGTGTGTTCCTGATAATTTATATTAGACGATTTTATGTTATAGTGAAATTTATTGACTTTCCTTCAGTGATTTTGTCTTTTTATGTGAATATTTCTTGAGGCATGTTTGTGTAATGAGACGGTTCTATTATGATGTTTGCGTGTTCTTTACTTGTATCATATTATCATCATCATTTCGAAACTCACCTATGTGACACCCTAAACCCTAAAATAACATATATAATAATTTTTACTAAATTATTTGAAGAAAACTTGCAGCGGATATAAAGAAATTTGTTAAAGAGAATAAAAACTTAATATCTAATTTTAGGATATCACGTTTCTCTAAATAGACATGTAACAATTGAACTTTGTTCCTCAATTAAAACAATGCAATATCAATGAACTTGAATGAACTAGAATTTCTTGATTTAATTCCCAAGACTTACTCGTACTAAGTTTTCATATAAAAAGTCATTTGTAACATAAGTATAATACACATTACAACTCTTAATTCTCGGTATCACCTATTAGAGCGCGGTTTCTCCAAACTTGAACTTCGAGACTCATTAACCTGGAATAACTGCGATTTTGCAAACGCAGGGCCAAGCCAGTCAAACACAAACAACGAAGGAGGGTGAGTTTTGAAATCATGTTGATAGTATGATATAAATAAGAGGAACACACATTAATCATCAATAAAGTGTATCATTACACAACATTCTTTCAAGGAAAACATCACATTTATATAGTCCCAAATCAGGATAATCAATACACTTCACTGCAACATCAAATCATCACATACATTATTATCACGCATAATACATATTAATCATGACAAAACAATCACAAGAAAATGTAATGATATGCATGAGTTTAACTCTACTTCGCAATGTTGACCATTCTAACTCTAAAGTACTTGGTTAGGAGCCTTGATACTATGCCACCATTCCCGGTGGACAGTCAATTCAAATTGGCCTGTGCTCATAGATCCCCTCAACTCAACCGGAGACACATATACATGACAGTTGAGGTGTACGTGTGTTGCATGTAGCTCCGACAATTGGAGTGTGACCTCCAGTCACCTAGGAATTCCCCACCCGAATACCTACAAGGTCTAACAGTCATCATGCCTTAAGGCTCAACTGCAGACCGCCACATATCAGGCTGATTCAGTTGTACTCCCCGGAATCACTAGGCTTGTCAGACCCTACCTATATGATGACAAAGTAATCTTCATTTCACAAATTCTCAATTTTTATTCCTCCCTATGTTAGCTTAGACTACTCCATTAAGAGTATCGTCTTTGGAATCATCACTATCTCATCAAGTATGGTGTAATTCAATATTTTCATCACAATTTGGCACATATCGTCCTTTCATAAATATTCTGATCATCATATAGGGTCATACCAATTTTATAACATCACTATCATAATAAAAAATCTCTTTATCATCATGTAAGCATATATCATATGCATATCCATATTTTATTATCCATCATTAAATTCGTCTAACAGAATATACACATACATTTCATTCAACATCCACATCACATAATGACACAATATGTTCTACCACACAATATCGTAAACCAATGAGTAAAAAAACTACTGAAATTTTGGGAAAAATGGAGAAACGTTTCTGAATCATTTTCGTCAATCACCGGACCAAAATGATAGGTTGTGTTTGTTGTTTCCTCTTTGGTTTTAGAGCTGCCCGTCCAATTCGTTTTTTTTATTTTCGGTTGTTTTATTTTTATTAACAATTAGGGTTTAGACATGCTTAAACTCATTAGGTCCCTTTATTTTTTTTCAATGAAAACCAATAATTACTAAAACTAATGTTATAATTATACTAAATACTAGTCAAACTAGGGATATGATATTAAATAAGCAATAATAATTAACATAACAATAAAACACTTTTTGGTTATGAATTAAAATGATTGAAATTCAAATTAAATCAACATATTCATAAAGTCACCAATTGAATTTTATTTAATTCCAATTCGATATCAATTATCATGTATTAATGTGCCATATGGTATTATCTCATAGGACAATGCAAAATAAAATAAATCCATAGACTTTTTATAGGTAAATTACATTTCTCGCGGATAGGTGCCATAGTAACGAACGGTGTGTTTTATCACCTTGTTTCGAAATTAAGTCACCGTGATTAACCTCTCATACTTTTAGTAACACTTATATTAATTGTCCTTTAACTCAGGATTATTAACCAATCTTAGTACATAGGTTGTGTAGCACGTTATTGATGAATATCTTCCATTAATTTAAACTTACTTAACTTCTTTCTGTCCAACCAATCATTTAACCAATTGTGCATCCAATAGGTGTGTTAAAAACATGATTTACAATTAAGATTTGCCGTCCTTCAGATGACTTATTCTTGTAAACTAGGTTTTTTAGGTACTAGCTTGTGCATCCAATAGTAATATTTATGTCAATGAATTGATGACAAGGAAATCATTTTAGTCATTTTCGTCTTGTCCGTAGACTTAAATCTTATGTGAACAACTAGGGTTAATGAAAATAACCAATACTAATTGTGGATCCAATAGTGTGTTTTAACTCTCATCGTCACGATGTGTAAACATTTTAGGTCATAATCACCCTATTAGATTTGTTTCTAGTCAATTAGTTTATTAACCACCTTTGGAATATCCAATAATATCTGAACACAAAATTGAAGAGGAAAATTTATTTTTAACACTAATATCACGTCAAATTAGGGGATATTCTTAAAAATATTTGCAATTCAATCGAACTAAATTTATAGTTTCAGAAAAATGAACATAAAATAGATAACGATCTCTAACATTAACATGTAGCAATAGGTTTTATAACAATATACTCATTTGTATAAAGTTAGGTGTGAAATTATTTTATAATATTCATGATTATTATAGCAAGACTAATTTACGTCAAGTAATAGCTAGACAGAAAACATTAACGTGTCAAGACTTAGATGTTTAAGAATATTAACAAATTAGTCATATGATAAACAAGTAAAAAAAATGAACAGATAGTAAATCTATTCAATTCACGAAGAAGATTTTCTAATATAATATAAGGCATGCTAACCAAACATTCTAAACATAGAGATTGTTCATATTTGGAAACAAACATACACAATAAAGTTTTCGTCCATATATTTAAGGCATACATTTAATGACAATGTAATGGAGGTTTGTGACCACCTTGAATACCACAATAGGTATATGTTTATGTATTATAATAACATATTAGGTTATAATATGCCTAATCCTAATTTATACATATTCCTTAAAATTTGCAGCGGATATACAAATAATTCCAAGAAATAAAAATGTATTTTTTAAATTTAGGATATCACGTTTCTCAATAAATATTGTAGAACAACTTTAAACTTATTTTGTCCATTAAAATAGTGATAAGCTTGATCATTGATTATGAAACATTTACGTACTTCTCGGTTTCATACAAAATTAGATTCAAATGTGATAAGTAGAATCAATAAAAACCCTTATCTGGTATCCTATCAGAGCGGTTTTTCCTCCCAAACTTGAACTTCAAGACTAATTAACCTCTGTAATAACTGCGATTCCCAATACGCAGAGCCCACCAGTCAACACAATAGAAGGCGGTGAGTTTCGAATTCATGATGACAGTATAATACAAGTAAGAAGATCACACAGGCAATATTCAATTAGATTTTTAATCCAATCTTGTGCATCCAATAGGTTCATTTGTGTCATTTGGATTAACATTTAGGTCATTTTCGTCCTTTCCTATGTTCTACTCGATAGGTAACCAATCTTGTGGCATCCATAAGTTCATTTGTGTAATTGGATGAACATTTAGGTCATTTTCGTTCCCAATTCCTACTTGTGCAGGTGTGTTTGTGTCATTGGATGAACATTAGGTCATTTTCGTCCTCCCTAGGCTTTATTCTTGTCCAATTAGGGATTTTAACCAATCTTGTGCATCCAATAAGTGTGTTTGTGTCATTGGATGACATTTAGTGTCATTTTCGTCCTCATTAGGCTTATTCTTGTCCAATTAGGGTTTTTAACCAATCTTGTGCATCCTCCTTGTGCAAGTAGGTGTGTTTGTGTCATTGGATGAACATTTAGGTCATTTTCGTCCTCCCTAGGCTTATTCTTGTCCAATTAGGGTTTTTAACCAATCTTGTGCATCCAATAGGTGTGTTTGTGTCATTGGATGAACATTTAGGTCATTTTCGTCCTCCCTAGGTTTATTCTAGTCCAATTAGGGTTTTTAACCAATCTTGTGCATCCAATAGGTGTCATTTGTGGTCATTGGATGAACATTTAGGTCATTTTCGTCCTCCCTAGGCTTATTCTTGTCCAATTAGGGTTTTTAAACCAATCTTGTGCATCCAATAGGTGTGGTTTGTGTCATTGGATGAACATTTAGGTCATTTTCGTCCTCCCTAGGCTTATTCTTGTCCAATTAGGGTTTTTAACTAATCTTGTGCATCCAATAGGTGTGTTTGTGTCATTGGATGAACATTTAGGTCATTTTCGTCCTTCCTAGACTTATTCTTGTCCAATTAGGGTTTTTAACCAATCTTGTGCATCCAATAAGTTCATTTGTGTCATTGGATGAACATTTAGGTCATTTTCGTCCTCCCTAGCTTATTGTACAATTAGGGTTTTTAACCAATCATGTGCATCCAATAGGTTGTTTGTGTCATTGGATGAACATTTAGGTCATTTTCGTCCTCCCTAGGTTATTCTTGTCCAATTAGGGTTTTTAACCAATCTGTGCATCCAATAAGTTCATTTGTGTCATTGGATGAACATTTAGGTCATTTTCATCCTCCCTAGACTTATTCTTGTCCAATTAGGGTTTTTAACCAATCTTGTGCATCCAATAGGTGTGTTTGTGTCATTGGATGAACATTTAGGTCATTTTCGTCCTCCCTATGCTTTATTCTTGTCCAATTAGGGTTTTTTAACCAATCTTGTGCATCCAATAAGTATTGGATGAACATTTAGGTCATTTTCGTCCTCCCTAGGCTTATTCTTGTCCAATTAGCCGGTTTAACAAATCTTGTGCATCCAATAAGTGTGTTATTTGTGGATCATAAGATGTTTCATTGGATGACACATCATAGGTCTTTTTGTGGCTTATTCTTGTCCAATTAGTCCAATCTTGTCACAATAAGTTCATTTGTATCATTGGATTAACATTTAGGTCATTTTCGTCCTCCCTAGGTTTATTCTAGTCCAGTGTAGGGTTTTTTAACCAATCTTGTGCATCCAATAGGTGTGTTTGTGTCATTGGATTAACATTTAGGTCATTTTCGTCCTTTCTTGTCCAATAGAGTTTTAACCATCTTGTGCATCCAATAGGTGTGTTTGTGTCATTGGATGAACATTTAGGTCATTTTCCGTCCTAGACTTCCTAGTCCAATTAGGGTTTTTAACCAATCTTGTGTATCCAATAGTGTGTTTGTGTCATTGGATGAACATTTAGGTCATTTTTCGTCCTCCCTTGATAATTCTTGTCCAATCAGGGTTTTTAACCAATCTTGTGCATCCAATAGGTGTGTTTGTGTCATTGGATGAACATTTAGGTCATTTTCGTCTGCTCCCTAGGATTAACTTGTCCAATAAGGTTTTTAAGTATTCTTGTGACATCACAATCTTTGAATCCAAGTGTGTTTGTGTCTTGGATGAACATTTAGGTCATTTTTGGTCCTTCCTACTTTACTTATTCTTGTCCAATTAGGGTTTTTTAACCATCTTGTGCATCCCAATAGGTCCATTTGTGTCATTGTGATGAACATTAGGTCATTTTCTTCCTCCCTAGGTTTATTCTTATCCAACTAGGGTTTTGAGTGCATCCAATAAGTATTGGTTGAACAATTTAGGTCATTTTCGTCCTCCTATGCTTAGAGTTTCTAGTCCAAGGTTAGGGTTTTTTAACCGATATCTTGGTTGCATCCCATCCCATAGGTGTGTTTGTGTCATTGGAGATATCTCATTTAGGTCATTTTCGTCCCGCTAGGCTTATTCTTGTCCAATAGGGTTTTTAACCAATCTTGTGCAATCCATTTGTGTCATTGGTTGAACACTCTTTACCCAGAATGTCCTGCAAGTATCCTTGTTGCCCTCTGTTTTCAGAACTTTGTTTCGATTAACTCCTAAAATACATGTAGGAAATTAAAAGATAAGTTCAATAGCATTTTTAAAATACAATATTAAAAAGTGTTCAAGTGATATTAAGTGATAATGTTACTTACACAAAGTTCTACTATTTTTTGACATTTTCAATTATCAACAAACTTCGTCTTTATTAACACGCGCTTCCTTCCATAATCTATGACGACCCAAGGGTTGACGGCTTGGTTCTTGTCGCTATTCGTTATAAATCATAACAAAAATAATACAAATTAGTTACACACTAAAGTTTTATAATACATTACTTCATTATATATACATATAAGTGATTGTTTAATTACTTACGAGTTTTTGATCAAGGCGTGCATATACATAACGTGATTTTTTTTGTTGGGTGGGTTGGATTGCTTGCCTTTCGCGATTTGCCCTTACTAATATTCTATATAAAAAAATAGCAATGTGTAAAATTAAAATATCTACGAATATGAATAATAGAACACAAATGCAATAAATTACACTTAACGACACAATGCGGGGTCCAATGTTTTGAAACAAATGCAGCTCCATTCCTCATTGATGTATAATGTTTAATATTATTTTTTGGAGCTTCAACATTTGGTGTTTCCTTCTCTATCTTTTAAGATAGAAAATAGAGAGATGTGATCTAAATCCCCCGATGGATTTCCAACAACTCCTCAAACAATCTCTTTCGTCTCCTCAAGAACAAAGTAGTCTGCAATGAAACAAATGAATAAGTAGTTTCAATGAAAAAAATTATAAAAATGACAAAGAGTGTATCAAAAAACTTACTTTAATGTCATTCCATATTATATCTTTTGGCATCCTTAACGCCTTATCTTCTCCATCGTCATCGTAATTGAGATGTTTTGTCGAACACAGCCCAATGTAACTAACAAACATTGAGCTGTTGGGGTTAATTGGTTGACCACTCTCATTCAACAAATCTATAAACTCAATATAGTAAGTACAGCTATTAAAAAGATAAAAATACACAGCACAGAGTTAAGTATAGTATACTCAAACTGGATCCATTATAACTCCTTACTTTATGACTTTTTTGCAAGATAGTTGCCCATGTTTGACTTCAATTTTCTAAGTCTTAGGGTGCCAAACTTCTTCATTTTGACATTCTAAATTTTGTTTGTATCTTTGTTTGTATCCACTTAACTACAACAAGTTACATGCAGTTTAGTATAAACATCACAAAGCTACATGCTCATGCATTATTCTAAGTACATATCAGTATCAGTATATCTTAAACAAGCTCACATGCATTTTAATGATTACAAAAAAAAAAATAATACCAAAATCAAATGAATAATGAGGGTTTCGAAGAAGACGAAAATGCAAGAAAAGAGGGTTTGCCCAGAAAGTTCACCCGAAATAATGGTTCACAGAAAGACGGTTTGAAGAAATACGTTATGGGGTTACGTATTTCAATGAAAATATAATTGTGTGCAATGGGAGAGATGATCTGGATGGAAATAAGGTTCGAAATGAAGGAGATGATCGTGGAAATAAGGTCGTAATGGACGGGATGATAGGGTTTGCAAAGAAGAGAAAGAACGATGAAGGTTTGAGATGAATAGTGAAGTTTAACGTAATGAAGAGGAAACTGAAAGTGTTACTGTTATATTAAAGTAACCCTTTACAGCGCTTTTTATAACCCTTTTACAGCGCTTGTTTGGAAAAAGCGCTCTAAAAGGCGTCTTTATTTAAAATTTTTTAAAAGGCCTTTTACAAACGATTTTACAATAAGCGTTGTAAAAGACTATGTGTTTTTATTATGTTATATGAATATTTTTTTAAATCCTTTTTACAGCGTTTTTCAAATAAGCGGATGTAAAGGGTCCTCATTATGTTATTTTAAAATGCTCTTTTTACAAGCGCCTTATTTGTAAGCGTTTGTAAAAGACCTCCTTGTTTTTAATGTCATTCCATACCCAAAAAAACCAAACACAAAAAATAAAATAAAGAGACATTTTAAAAAGCCGCTTATTTGAAAAGTGCTGTAAAAGGCTTTAAAAAATAACAATTCATCAAACACCTAATAGGACCTTATTAACAGGATTTTTTCAACACGTTGTACGCATCATGGAATCCCCAAAAACACAATTGTTAACAAAAACATCAGACTCAAACCCTTTTTCGCAACATGGCATGACCTGAGACCAAGTTTCGAACCACTTATCGACGAATAGCAACGATTTAAGAAGGAAAGGGGGAATGTAAAGAGGAAAAGGGTGTTGAGGTGGCAGATTGATGAATTATTAGAAATGAGAAACTTCTGAAGAATCTATATTCAGGTATTGATGTTATTAATTTTAGGAGAGATGAATTATTAAGAATGAAGAATTTAGGAGATTTATCAAATACTTTAGGAGATGATGAATTATTAGAATGAGAACTTCTGAAGAATCTATAATATATATGCATGAGCAATAAAAGAATCTCTCTGTTAGTTCAGTTCAGTTCCATGTAAATTATAATTTATATTCCAGTTCAGTTCATGTAATCCAAGCTAATATAAAAACACTCATTGTTACATGAACTTGGTATAAACACTCAAATCAAGCTAAATATAAGCAGAAAATAAATTAAATGAAAATAATTATCGAACTTAGTAAAACCTCAATTTAGATTACATGCATATTTACAATAACACGTTCAGATTACATGCATGGCTTAATATAAAACAATTAAACATGTAATTAAGATGTCCTTCTTTTTTTTCTGGTGGGATTCACATTTGTTTTGTCATTACACCAAATAGACAATGGGATTAATCAAATTCCCTCATCATGACATCTCTTAAGATATAAACCATCATCAGTTGAATCAATTTCATGTGGTTGTTGTTGATGTTTGCAATAAAGATATTACAAACATACATCATCATTATTGTTATCATCACTTATTTTATTGGTCGATAGGACAACATACATTTATCATCAGAAGGATATTCATGACATAAAACCTTGTTGAGCTTGCGACGCTAAAATAAGACTCGTCTTTGTACCCACCATTAAAAAATCGGACAGCAAAATCCTGACCATCATCGAACGCCATATTATACGACCCACTTGGCAACCAAATATGGGAACACGAAACATTGTGTATCTAACTCCATAATGCGCTGATAACCCAAATAATGATAGATTTGGCATATATTTGGGTTTTTTGTCTTTTGGCAATTCGAGACATGCATCGCTTCGCTACGAGAGTGACTCCGCTATTTGCATAGTGGTTGTCACTTGTTTTGTTTGGTATAAAATGTGTAGCCGTTAATACATAACCTTGTAAGAAAAGACATGTAAGCTCGGACCATTTGCTAGGACACCTCAATCTCTGTGAAAATTGATCCGGGGTCTATATCAAATTTTGACTTTTATGTGATTTTTTAACCATGTTATAAAACTTCGAATGTGCTCTTCGGTTATCCAATTTTGATTCCTATTCATGTTCAAAGAGATAACTGATCCATCGTGTAATTGTAACTACGGTTGAACCTCATCATCAATTGTGCAGAACATACAATTGTGCCCGCTCCCTTCTATCTTGATATAGTCGAGTAGTCTCCTTCCAATTATCCCTCTCCTGAATTCTTCCCGATGACGTAACTGGGAAGCCCTATGGATTCAACAATTGGACAAATATTCCTACAAAATTCAGCAGCCTCTTCAACAATGTACCGTTCAGCAATACAACTTCTGGTCGACTTCTACTTTTTACGTACCTTTTTATATTTTCATATATCGTTCTATCGATACATCAATATCATATAAAGGCGTTCCACAGGTGTCTCCTTAACCAGATGACAGTAAGGTGAACCATTATATCAAAAAACAGGGTGGGAAATACATTAAGCTCACACAAAAGTAAACAACAATTTCCTCTGCAATGTCGGTAATTTAATGAGGGGTCGAAATTTACTACAAATTCCTGAGAAGAAACATAATCTAGTTAGCTTAGTCGAACTTTTCGGTAAATGGAACGTATACCTATTGGTAGCAAATGCCTCCATTTAGAATATGACAATCATGGTCTTCAACCTTTTTAACTTGAGGTCTTTTGTAAGACCCATAATTTGAAAATACCCTTATGTATTTTGGTGTTTTTGGATTTTGGCTTCGGAGACTTTTTAGCCAAGTTAATGATATTTTTGGAGTTTTTATAACAAAAAGAATATTTATGCCGATTAGAATTTCTTCTGCGTCGATAAATATTGAATTAAGTGGCGGTGATCCTTTAACGGAGAATTTAAATTACGTTATGGGGTGATGTGGTAATTTACAAAATATCTAGATATTTGAGATATTTGTTAAAGTTATATTTATTATATAGATATTTTGTTTGGGAAACAGAAAGGAAACTAGAGGAAGAAAAGGAAAAGAAAAGAATATAAAAGGAAAGAAGGAAAAAGGAAGAAGGAAAAAAACAAAGGAAAGAAAAAGAAAGGAAGGAAAATCCGCATTTTGCCATCTTCTTCCTACTGCCCGCGAACCCCATTTTTTCCCTCCTTTCTCCATTTCCATTTTCGTTGCTTTCCTTTTCTTCAAGAGTAACCCATAGGATGGGTGAGTGGTTAGACAAAGGATCTCTCGACTCCACTCTCCCTTTGAATTCGATAAACGAGAAAAACGGTATTAGAGATTCAAACAACAACCCATCCGTTTCTTCTAGATCTAACCTTCATTTCGTGAAGAGTTAGAAGGAAAGTTGCTCACTACCATGCTACGGTGCTAGGGGACCAATTTTGGGAGCGACGTTACGAGCGAAGATTTTACCGGTTTACATCGCGGTACCTAAAAACCAAGTTAAGCTCCGTTAAGGTAAGGGCTATTTCCAAACTTTTAGTTGCATTAGGGACTTATCTGTAGTTGTGTTGGGAAATGATTTGTTAGGGTTGAATGATTGATTTAGGGAAAATGAATCTAAGGTTCTATGGGTAAAATCTTAGAGTTAGTTTTGACGATATTGATGAATGTTTTCGTGGAAAATGAATTTAACTCACTTGTGTATGATTAATGAGTAAATGAAGTCTGATGTGTATTTGGGTGTTATGTTGTGTTGATTGTGTTCATGTATTTGGCGTGTTTCATACTTGTTGTTTGTTGATTATGTGTTTGGTGTGAATTATGGATTGAATGTGAGAGTATATTTGAGTTTTGTTTTCTGTGGAATTTTGAAAACATTAGAGTTAAACGAGTATTAAAATGGGGAATTTTTTAATACTCGGTTTACTTAATGTGGCGTTTGAGGAAAATGTTTAAGTTAACTGGACGGTAGAGGGGAATCTCTTAATGTTCGGTTACTTATGTTTTGTTTTTTGAAAATCGTTTTAGTAAATGAGAATTAAGAATGGGGAATCTCTTAATGTCTTGTTTACTGAATGTTTTGTATGGAAATCTTTAAGTCAAAGTATAATTAAGAATGGGGAACTCTTAATAGTTCTGTTTGCTTAACGTTTTGTTTTGAAAATCATTAAGATAAATTCAGTATTAAGATGGGGAATTCTAATGACTTATTTATTTAATGTTGTTTTGAAATCGTTGAAAGTTAACTGGGCGTTAAGAATGGGGAATTTCTAAATGTCTTGGTTACTTAATGTTGGTTGTGAAGGTCGTTTTAAGTTAAATGGGGTATTAAAAATGGGGGAATCTTTTAATATCTGCATTTATTAACGATTGTTGTGGAATGGAGTCTGTGGTATTGCCTCATGCTTTTCATTTTGGTAAATTGTGTTGGACCGTGATGGTGACACCTTGGTAAACTGGTACTGACCGTGATAGGTGGTACGTTTTACGATTTACGTTTTAGTAATTTGTGCTGACCCGTGATAGGTGGCACCTCGGTAAACAGTATTGGTCTGTGATAGGCGGTACGTTTACGATTTACGCTTTTCTTTTAGTAAATATGTTGACCGGATAGGTGACACCTCGGTAAACTGTACTGACCCGTTGGGGGGAAAATAGGTGGTACGTTTATGATTTACGCATTTAGTAATCGTGCTGACCCGTATAGGTTGGCACCCCTCGGTAAATTGGTATACGACATTGCCTGCGATAGGCGGTACAAATTATGATTTCACGACCCTTCGAGGAGGATTTTGGTTTGGAATTCCGAGTCCATGCATTTTGCATATACGCATTGCATTAGGGTGCTTGGCACCGCGAGTCGTGTTTGGATTCGAGTCTATGATTGAGTGTTTGAATTTTGATTTATCGTGGTATCGCGTTGAAGGGCTAAGTGTTATGTGTTAATATTGATGTGTAAGTATGATGGCTTTCGAAATCCCATTTTGCCGTCAGGTAATCGCCGTAGAATTGCTAAAGTGTTAGTTGTGGACTTAGTATGGAATGACTTGAGTTAATTCATGAATTTTTGGAAAAATGATGAGGGAAATCGATTCCCAATCGAATGGATGAGTTGCAGGAAGTTACTATTTTACCTAATAATCGTTTTTGCCAAATCGATTGTAACAATATACCTTCAAAATCTTTTAAGAAATCGATTGGAAATCGATTGGCAGAGGCAGGAACTCATCAAACTGCAAAATCAATTAGGAGAATCGATTTGGCAACACAGGGACTCATCAAAATGACTGAACAATCGACTAGAGATCGTCTTGGTCATGTAGAAACTCAGCAGAACTGACCAAATCGATTTGGCAATCGATTGGCTCAGCAAAAGCCTTATTTTTGAGTTAGATAACGATGCTCAATTGATTTATCAATGCTTTGGTCAGTTATATGTATACTTGATGGTTTGAGAACTCATTTTGAGTTCAATTTTTAATTGGCAAGATATTGTATGAACTTTTTCGCATAATGAAAAATCCTTTTAAGTTGCATGCTTATTGAAGGTTATTTTGTGCATTTAAACTTAAATGTTATGTGTATCTGTTAATTTCGGTTGTGACCCTTACAACTATTGTGGAAATCTGGATTTGCCCCAATGAAGTCAGACGACCCACTGGTTATACCCTACGGATGGTAATGTTCAGATGGGAATGCTTTTGACTGGGCACGTTAGGAGGATCTCACGGGGCGCGTGGAGATCACCAGGTTGTATAGTTTTTTTTGGTGGATGATCGATTAAGGTTGAGTATACGGGACCTAGACGTCCTTTCTTTTTGGGTTGGAGTATTTTATTTGGAAAACTGTACTTATACTAATTTGTCAGTTCGACATCTTATTTGAATGGGGTTCCATGGTACCAATTTTGTTGTTGTGTAAATTGCTTTGGATTTATATTTGGAGAAACTTTTCTCGCGCTTGTAAATTAATAATGACTGAATTTATTAATCCAAAGGATTTCCTCAGTTTATTTCTTTTTTTTAGTTTTAATTCTTTAAAAAAAAAAAATTTAACACCTCGCTTTGAAAAACGGGGCGTTACATTGTGGTATCAGAGCTTTTGGTTTGGTTTTCTTATGGGAGCTGTGGAACCTGTTATAATTGTAGGTCGACCTATAGGTTAGTAGTTGTTATCTGATTATGTGTCCGTTTAGGTGACTTGAGTTGTCAAGTCCAATATGATTATTATGTGTTGTTATAGTCGACGTTAGTTGGAAATTATTTGAAGTAGTGTTAAGATACTTGATGATGGTTTTATAGGAAACCATGCCGCCAAGAAGGAATGACGCTCCTGAGAGCCACGCTAATAGGAATGATCAAATGGCGGAGCTAAAGGAATGAATCAAATGGCTCGAGAGCCCAATTGCTTCTGTCGCCAGCCAACAGACCGCTTCCAAACTCCAGCGCGATCTTGAAAGGAGGGCGAAGAGAGATCCGTGCTGCAGGGTCAAGAGGGTTAGAGGATTCATCGTTACAATCCTCCGCTAAGTTTTTAAGGGGGTGAAATTCAGAGAGGGCGGATCAATGATCCAAGAAGTGGAGAAGATCTTTGAAATGATTAACTGCCAGGCGGGAGGAAGGTCAGCTATGCACTTAATGCCTGTTGGGTGGATGCTGAGTACTGGTGGATGGAGTGCAAGGTATTGATGGAGCAGCAACGAGAGGTGAACTGGGAATCATTCAAAGGAATTTTTAGATCAAATACTTCTCGATGAGTACCAGACTAAACTTGGGTGATGATTTTTCTGAAACTTTCACTAGAAAGCATGACCGTGGGCGAATATGCCGCTAAGTTTGAATCGCTACGGGCATTTCAGGTTCTTCCCGTGAAGGATTGATGAACCTTCATGTGTCATCGTTTCCCAGATGGACTGAGTATGAGATTCAAGATCCGTCTTACCCTTGGGAAATTCAAGTTTCCAAGCGCTTGTAGAAATGTAGAGATGGAGGATAATGGAAAAACAAGAGGGCTAGCAAGGAGGGAATTTTAATTCCGGGGGACTAGCGGGGTGAATTATAGAACAAGGGAAAGCAAGTTGTGCTAAACCTTATAATCGAGCCAACAGAATAACAACGTGGGCAAATCGCCCAAGGAACCAAAATTTCGGGAGGCAATTGGGACAAGTGCTTCGATTTTCCGATGTGGGGAAGAGGGACACATGCTAGTGCTTGTACCAACTAAACGTCCCCACCTGGTCACAATTGTCCGGAAGTCAGGGCACATGGCAAGGGATTGCACGCTCCAAAGGTGAACCAGTGGTGAATTGTAGTAGGGCTACCGTCCTCTGCTAGAGGAACATTTATTGTGTGAGTGCTGAAGAGGGGAAATCCATCGGTATTTGATTTCAGCGTGACTGTGAAGATTGCAGGTAACATCTAACTGCATCTCTTTGATTCGGGGGACAACCCATTCCTTCATTGCTATGGACTGTGTGAAATCGCTTGAAGTTATCTTGTCTGCTTTACTTTGATTTGGTGTTTCGAACCTGCTAAGACTTGACGTAAATTCGGCAATGTTTACACTGTCGAATGACTATCAGAATAGGGATTTCTTTGTTAATTTAATTTGTTTACACGCTACAATCACTCAGGTCATCCTCAGTATGGATTTGGATGTCTTATCATTTGTGATCTTGGATTGGTGCCGTAAAATTGTTTCTTTTCCCCGAACCAGGAGTTGTTAAGTATTTAGCTCTAACAAACTCCGAGTGTCCGCTAAGTGAAAGGAACTCATGAGTTTTTTGTCTCTGGCCAATGTGGGAGGCAAAGATAAATGTGATCATAGAAGGATGTGATGCTTGTAACGAGTACCGGTGATGTATTTCCAACAGAAATTCCAGGATTGCACCGTTAGAGAAGTGGAAATCTTCATTGATTTGCACCCAGGAACGGGACCTATTCAATGGCACCTTATCGAATGTCGCCATTGGAATTAAATAGCTCAAAAGCCAAATTTGAAGAACTTGATGGAGAAGATCTCAGACAATGTGATCACCTGGGAGCTCCAGTTTTGCTAGTTAAGAAAGAAGGACGAAGCTCGCGGCCTATTTTGGATTATAGACAGCTTAAACAAGACAACTATTAAGAATCGTTATCCTTTGCCACGAATCGATGATTGATGGATCAAT
>PGWS01038365.1:0-42808 GCA_002896235.1 Cicer reticulatum | reverse complement strand
TAGGTTTTATTCTAGTCCAATTAGGGTTTTTTAAACCAATCTTGTGCATCCAATAGGTATGTTTGTGTCATTGGATGAACATTTAGGTCATTTTTGTCCTTCCTAGGTTTATTCTTGTCCAATTAGGGTTTTTAACCAATCTTGTGCATCGAATAAGTTCCTTTGTGTCATTGGATTAACATTTAGGTCATTTTCGTCCTCCCTAGGCTTATTCTTGTCCAATTAGGGTTTTTAACCAATCTTGTGCATCCAATAAGTGTGTTTTGTGTCATTGGATGAACATTTAGGTCTTTTCGTCCTCCCTAGCCTTATTCTTGTCCAATTAGGGTTTTTAACCAATCTTGTGCATCCAATAAGTTCATTTGTTGGATGAACATTTAGGTCATTTTCGTCCTTCCTAGGCTTATTCTTGTCCAATTAGGGTTTTTAACCAATCTTGTGCATCCAATAGGTGTGTTTGTGTCATTGGATGAACATTTAGGTCATTTTCGTCCTTCCTAGACTTATTCTTGTCCAACTAGGGTTTTTAACCAATCTTGTGCATCCAATAGGTGTGTTTTTGTCATTGGATGAACATTTAGGTCATTTTCGTCCTCCCTAGGCTTATTCTTGTCCAATTAGGGTTTTTAACCAATCTTGTGCATCCAATAGGTGTGTTTGTGTCATTGGATGAACATTTAGGTCATTTTCGTCCTTCCTATAGGCTTATTCTTGTCCAATTAGGGTTTTTAACCAATCTTGTGCATCCAATAGGTGTGTTTGTGTCATTGGATGAACATTTAGGTCATTTTCGTCCTCCCTAGGACTTATTCTTGTCCAATTAGGGTTTTTAACCAATCTTGTGCATCCAATAGGTGTGTTTGTGTCATTGGATGAACATTTAGGTCATTTTCGTCCTTCCTAGGCTTATTCTTGTCCAATTAGGGTTTTTAACCAATCTTGTGCATCCAATAGGTGTGTTTGTGTCATTGGATGAACATTTAGGTCATTTTCGTTCTCCCTAGACTTATTCTTGTCCAATTAGGGTTTTTAACCAATCTTGTGCATCCAATAGGTGTGTTGTGTTTGTGTCATTGTCCTTCCTATGAACATTTAGGTCATTTTCGTCCTCCCTACATTTATTCTTGTCCAATTAGGGTTTTTAACCAATCTTGTGCATCCAATAGGTGTGTTTGTGTCATTGGATGAACATTTAGGTCATTTTCGTCCTCCTAGACTTATTCTGTCCAATTAGGGTTTTTAACCAATCTTGTGCATCCAATAAGTGTGTTTGTGTCATTGGATGAACATTTAGGTCATTTTCGTCCTCCTAGGCTTATTCTTGTCCAATTAGGGTTTTTAACCAATCTTGTGCATCCAATAAGTTCATTTGTGTGTCATTGGATGAACATTTAGGTCATTTTCGTCCTCCCTAGGCTTTATTCTTGTCCAATTAGGGTTTTTAACCAATCTTGTGCATCCAAATAGGTGTGTTTGTGTCATTGGATGAACATTTAGGTCATTTTCGTCCTCCCTAGGCTTATTCTTGTCCAATTAGGGTTTTTAACCAATCTTGTGCATCCAATAGGTGTGTTTGTGTCATTGGATGAACATTTAGGTCATTTTCGTCCTCTTCCTAGACTTATTCTTGTCCAATTTAGGGTTTTTAACCAATCTTGTGCATCCAATAAGTTGTTTGTGTCATTGGACATTTGAACATTTAGGTCATTTTCGTCCTCCTAGGCTTATTCTAGTCCAATTAGGGTTTTTAACCAATCTTGTGCATCCAATAAGTGTGTTTGTGTCATTGGATGAACATTTAGGTCATTTTCGTCCTTCCTAGACTTATTCTTGTCCAACTAGGGTTTTTAACCAATCTTGTGCATCCAATAGGTGTGTTTGTGTTATTGGATGAACATTTAGTCTTATTTTCGTCCTCCCTAGTGCATCCTTATTCTTGTCCAATTAGGTCATTTTTTTTAACCAATCTTGTGCATGCCAATAGGTGTGTTTGTGTCATTGGATGAACATTTAGGTCATTTTCGTCCTCCCTAGACTTATTCTTGTCCAAACTAGGGTTTTTAACCAATCTTGTGCATCCAATATAGTGTGTTTGTGTCATTGGATGAACATTTAGGTCATTTTCGTCCTCCCTAGGCTTATTCTTGTCACATTAGGGTTTTTAACCAATCTTGTGCATCCAATAGGTGTGTTTGTGTCATTGGATGAAACATTTAGGTCATTTTCGTCCTCCCTAGGCTTATTCTTGTCCAATTAGGGTTTTTAACCAATCTTGTGCATCCAATATGTGTGTTTGTGTCATTGGATGAACATTTAGGTCATTTTCGTCCTTCCTAGACTTATTCTTGTCCAATTAGGGTTTTTAACCAATCTTGTGCATCCAATAGGTGTGTTTGTGTCATTGGATGAACATTTAGGTCATTTTCGTCCTCCCTAGGCTTATTCTTGTCCAATTAGGGTTTTTAACCAATCTTGTGCATCCAATAGGTGTGTTTGTGTCATTGGATGAACATTTAGGTCATTTTCGTCCTCTAGGCTTATTCTAGTCCAATTAGGGTTTTTTAACCAATCTTGTGCATCCAATAGGTGTGTTTGTGTCATTGGATGAACATTTAGGTCATTTTCGTCCTTCCCTAGGCTTATTCTTGTCCAATAGCGCTTTTTAACCAATCTTGTGCATCCAATAAGTGTGTTTGTGTCATTGGATGAACATTTAGGTCATTTTTCGTCCTCCTAGGTTTATTCTAGTCCAATTAGGGTTTTTAACCAATCTTGTGCATCCAATAGGTGTGTTTGTGTCATTGGATGAACATTTAGGTCATTTTCGTCCTCCCTAGGCCTATTCTTGTCCAATTAGGGGTTTTTAACCAATCTTGTGCATCCAATAAGTTGTTTGTGTCATTGGATGAACATTTAGGTCGTTTTCGTCCTCCCTAGCCTTATTCTTGTCCAATTAGGGTTTTGAACCAATGTTGTGCATCCAATAGGTGTCTTTGTGTCATTGGATGATCATTTAGGTCATTTTCGTCCTTACTAGGCTTATTCTTGTCCAATTAAGGTTTTTAACCAATCTTGTGCATCCAATGATGAGGACATAGAATTGGATGAACATTTAGGTCAGCCGAGAGGATATCCAAGGTCTTGGAAATCCAATGACAAGAGCAAGGTCAAAGAAGGCTTGTGCAGGTTCTAAATGACTGTGATAACCATTTAGGTTATTTCGTCAAGTACAACTCATGAAGAATTGAAGCCCAAGATAGTCAATGCTTAACCCAAATTGAAGAAGTTAAGGAATGAAGGCAGCATCTATGTGTTATCAAATTTTAATACTAGGTTCAATTAAAGTAATACACTTAATTAATAAGAAATTTGGCTGTAACTGTAAAAAATTTCAGTTGGGCCAAATTTAGTTTATTTTTAGGAGTTGCCATTATAAAAGGCAAACCTTTATTTTTTTTAGGGCAGATTTTGAATTTTATTTTTGTGAGGGCATTTTGCTCTCTAGACTTTTCTTGAAAGAATTCATCTTAAACAATATCAAGGTTGTTAATAAGTGTGGTGTTCTTGTTTTCTTATCAATCCATAAATTGTGGCGCCATTTTGTTCATGGTTTCTTTTCTGATTAATCATTTTGAGTTTCCAATAGGTGTGTTTGTGTCCCTAATACTCCATTCTATCAATTTTTCGTGTTCAGACTTACCTGCGTTCAACTCGAGTTCTATATACTTGTTTCCGGTGATTCAACAGTCTAATTCGTATTCAGAACGTCATCTTTCGTCCTCGTTTAGACTTAATTGCTCGATTCAGAGTTTCAATGCGCTGTTTATCGCATTCTCCAACATATACGCTTTTTTGGCTCCAATCTGTAAGTTTCTGACCTAGAACGATCCTTAAAGTGAACCATGACTAATAGGTTCATATCATTTTGGTATCAGAGATTGTCTCTATGTTTGGAATTGTGGAAAGGTTTGTTTATGCATTAACATTTAGGTGTGAAACTTAAATGTTTGTCCAATGTGTTGTTTTGTTGACCAATCTGTGTGCATTAATAGGTGTGTGTTGCTGCATTGGATGAACATTTAAAAAAATACTTCCTAAACTTAAAAAATACCAATTAGTATTGTTAAAAGTAGTGAACACTACCTGGTTGACAAAATTCCTTCATTGGATCCAATCATTTAGGTCATTTTTGTGTTACTCTAATTCTCATATTTTTGGGTCCAATATTAAAGTTCTTGTTAACCAATCTTGTGCATGAAGAGAGCAATTGAGTGAAAAAGGCAAGATGGATTCATTATAAATTCGTCCTTCAAATTGAGTGAAACACGAGTGACAAAGTCAAGAGTGTAAACACGTGTGCAGCTGTGTGGTGAGATGGATAATTTTTTTCACTTTACTTGTTTTCTTTTTTTTTGTTTAACATATGACAGGAATAGGTGGTGATGATAGCCCTCCTCTAGGAGGAAACAACAGATTGTTAGTGGAGACTATAACGGCTCAAATGTAAAGAATGTTGAGGGAACACGCTGAAGATTTACATGCTAGAATTGAACAGTTAGAAAATCAAGAAAATCATGGTGATGACAGAGGTAGAAGGAGGAGAAGATAGGGAAGCTTCTATGGCACGTTTCTTACAGGGGTTGAATAGTCATATAAGTGATGTTGTGGAATTACAAAATTATGTGGAGTTGGAGTACTTGGCGCATCAAGCTACTAAGGTAGAACAACCACTGAAAAGAAAAGGTGTCAAAAAGTATTTTTCTAACTTTAACTCCTATAGTTGGAAGGATAGAAATAAGAAGGAGGGAAGTACTTCTTCGAACACATCCATGGTTGCACCTCAGAGAATTCAAAATAAATTCAATGATGCTCCTAAGAAAACAAAAAAGTTAGTGAAATTAAATGTTTCAAATGCTTGGGAAAAGGTCACATAGCTTCTGAATGTCCAACTAAGAAGACCATGTTGCTTAAGGAGAATGGAGATATTTCGAGCGGGTCATCTTCTGAATCAGCTACAGCTAGTGATGAAGAGAATGAGGAAGAAGTTGCTGAGGGAGGAGACTTGTTTATGGTTAGATGAATGTTGGGCAGTCAATCAAGAGACTTGGACGAAACACAATTAGAATATTTTTCATACTCGATGTCTCATCCAAGGTAAGTTATGTTCTTTAATTATAGATGAGGAAGCTACACTAATGTTGCAAGTGCAAGAATGGTATCAAAAATGAACCTAGTGACTAAACCCCATCAAGAACCATACAAACTTCAGGTGCTTAGTGAGGAAGGCGAGCAAATTGTGAGTGAGCAGGTGGAAGTGAATTTTTCTATTGGGAAGTATGAGGATACAGTTATATGTGATGTAGTTCTGATGGAGGCTTGTCATTTACTTCTTGGAAGACCATGGCAAGTATGATAAGAAAAGCAACCATGATGGTTATAAAAATAAGTTCTCTTTATACATAAAGAACGCAAAATTACTCAAATCATGTAGTTTTTCTTGGTTTTGTTATTAGCTCACATGGAGTGCAGGTTGATCAAGAAAAGGTGAAAGCTATTCAGGAGTGGCCAACTGCTAAGAATGTTAACGACGTAAGAAGCTTTCATGGCTTAGCTAGTTTCTATAGAAGGTTTGTTAAAGATTTTAATTACATTAGTTGCACCTTTAAATGAAGTGATTAAAAAGAATGTGGGATTTAAATGGGGTGAAAAACAAGAACAAGCATTTGCTACCCTCAAAGAAAAATGACTCATGCACATATTCTTTCATTGCCTAATTTCTTTAAATCTTTTGAAATTGAATGTGATGCATCAAATGTGGGATATGGGCTGTTTTGAGGCAAGAGGGCATCCCATTGCTTATTTTAGTGAGAAACTAATGTGACTCCCTTAATTACCCTACATATGATAAAGAATTGTATGCATTAGTGAGATCACTACAAACATGGCAACACTATCTTTTACAAAGGAATGGTAATACATAGTGATCACGAATCATTGAAGTATTTAAAGAGCCAAGGTAAGCTCAACAAGAGACATGCCAAGTGGGTTGAATTTCTTGAGCAAATTCAGTACGTGATCAAGAACAAAAAGGTAAGTCAATGTGTTGTTGATGCACTATCAAGGGGGGATTAATGGACATTTTGGAGTACAAAAGACTTTAGACATGTTGCATGAACATTTTTATTGGCCACACATGAAACGTGATGTACACAAATTGTGTGAAAGATGCATTGTTTGTAAGAAATCTAAGTCTAAAGTTATGCCTAATGGTTTGTATACTCCTTTACCAATACCTAACTCCCCTTGGATTGATATTTCTATGGATTTTGGACAGATTCTCCAAGATGGCTCACTTTATACCTTGCAGAAAAGTGGATGATGCTTGTCACGTGGCAGATTTGTTCTTTAAAGAAGTAATTAGACTTCATGGTGTACCCATAAATATTGTGAGTGACCGAGACACTAAATTCATTAGTCACTTTTGGAAGACACTTTGGGGTAAGCTTGGAACTAAACTTCTTTTTTCCACGACTTGCCACCCACAAACTGATGGCCAAACTAAGGTAGTAAATCGAACTCTTTCTTCTCTTCTAAGGGCTATAATCCAAAAGAATATTAGGACATGGGAAGAATGTTTGCCCCATGTTGAGTTTGCCTATAATAGGGTTGTTCATAGCACTACTCGTTATTCTCCCTTTGAAATTGTTTATGGTTTTAACCCTCTCACCCCTCTTGAATTAATGTATTTGCCAAATAGTTCTATTCTAATTCATAAGGATGGGAATGCTAAGGCTGAATATGTTCGAAAATTACATGAGAAGGTAAAGGCACAAATTGAAAAGAAAGTGGATAGCTATGCTCAACAAGCTAATAAAGGAAGGAAAAAGGTTGTGTGTGAACCTGGTGATTGGGTTTGGGTTCATTTAAGGAAGGAAAGGTTTCCTTCTCAAAGGAAATCTAAGCTTCAACCAAGGGGAGATGGACCTTTTCAAGTGCTGTCCAAAATTAACGATAATGCCTACAAAAAAGATCTTCCAGGTGAGTATGGTGTTAGTCCTACTTTTAATGTGGCTAATTTGTCTCTTTATGATGCAGCTGAAGAAGATTGCCATTTGAGGGCAAATTCAGTTCAAGAAGGAGGGAATGATGAGGACATAGAATGCATAACCAAGGAAGAAAGCCTAGAGAATATTCAAGGTCTTGGAACCCCAATGACAAGAGCAAAGTCAAAGAAGGCGAAAGAGGTTCTAAATAACATGATAACCACTTTATTTGAAGCAAGTACAATTCATGAAGAATTGAAGCCCAAGATAGTCAATTGCTTAACCCAAATTGAAGAAGTTAAGGAATGAAGGCGGCATCTATGTGTTATCAAATTTTAATATTAGTTTTAATTAAAGTAATAGATTGAATTAATAAGAAATTTAGGTGTAACTGTAAAAATTTCAGTTGGGCCAAATTTAGAGAACTTTTTAGGAGTTGCCATTATAAAAGGCAAACCCTTATTTTTTTTAAGGTAGATTTTGAATTTTATTTTTGTGAGGCTTTGCTCTCTAGAGTTCTTGAGAGAATTCATCTTGAACTTATCAAGGTTGTTAATCCTTGTGGCGTTCTTGTTGGCTTATAAATCCCTAGATTGTGGTGCCATTGTGTTCTTGGTTTCTTTGTTGAATACTAATTTTGAGTTTCCTTTACATCAAACCCTAATACTCAATTTCTATCAATTTTCGTGTTCAGTAACTTGTGTTCATAACTCGAGTTCTATATACTTGTTTCTGGTGATTGAACATCTTAATTCGTGTTTCAGAACTTCATCTTTCGCCTCGTTTTGGAATCCCCCGATTCGGAGTTTCGTTGCGCTGTTTATCGCATTCTCCAACTATATGCGATTTTTGACTCAAATCAGTAGGTTTCTAACCTAGAACGATCCTTAAAGTGAACCATGACTAATAGGATCATATCATCCAATAAGTTCATTTGTGTCATGGGATTAACATATGGGTCACTTTCATCCTCCCTAAGCTTATTCTTGTTCAATTAGGGTTTTTAACCAATCTTGTTCATCCAATAGGTGTCTTTGCATCATTGGATGAACATTTAGATCATTTTCGTCCTTCATAGACTTATTCTTGTCCAATTAGGGTTTTTAACCAATCTTGTCCATCCAATAGGTGTGTTTGTGCCATTGGATAAACATTTAGGTCATTTTTGCCTCCCTTGGCTTATTCTTGTTCAATTAGGATTTTTACCCAATCTTGTGCATCCAATAGGTGTGTTTGTGTCATTAGATGAAGATTTAGGTTATTTTCGTCATCCCTAGGTTTATTCTAGTCCAATTAGGGTTTTTAACCAATCTTGTGCATCCAATAGGTGTGTTTGTGTCATTGGATGAACATTTGGGTCATTTTCGTCCTACCTTGGCTTATTCTTGTCCAATTAAAGTTTTTTAACCAATCTTGTGCATCCAACAGGTGTGTTTGTGTCATTGGATGACTTTAGGTCATTTTCTTGATTAACAACAATTCAACTAAAAATATAAATATATGAATAAAAGTTGCTTGTTAAATACATGAACTAGTTAAAGCAAACCAATGAGCATATAAAGAAAAACATAAGAGGAAATAATTGAGAATGTTCATGTATTAAAATAGAGCAAATTTAAAATTATATACTTATAACAACAATTTAAAATTTATAAATAGAACAAGAGGGATATCATAGATCCTTTCATAAAAAAATTATTTCTATAAAGAAATTGATTTAATTGTATTTATTTATTACACAATAGAAATTGACAATGCAATATTGATATGCAAAATTCATTGATAATGATGTATAATATAATAAATAATAATAATAATAATAATAATAATAAATAATAATAATAATAATAATATAATAATATAATAATAATAATTAATAATAATATTATAATTAATATTATATAATATAATAATAATATATATATAATAATAATAAAACACTATAATTGGTTAATGAAATTAAAATGATTGAAATTCAAATAAAGTCAACACATTCATAAAATCACCTATTTAATTTTATTAAATTCCATAAATTCAATACATTTACCATTACTAATAGCACACACATATTTTTAACTTATCTCAAAAAGGACAATGCAAAATAAAATAAATTTTGATAGACTTTTTAATAGGTAAAATACATTCTCGAGGATAATAAAAATGAATTATTGTTATCGCCTTCTTCGAAATAAGCCACCGTAATTAACATCTCATACTCATTTAGTAATAATCATATTATTTTTTCTTTAAATTTAGATTATTAAAAGACTTTTAGTACATTTGTATAGCACGAAGGCATCGTCACATCTTCCATTCATTTCAACTTTGTTAACTCTTTTTAATCCAACCAATCCTTTAAAATAAATAACATGATAAAATTAAATAAATAAAAAATATAATTTACAATTAAGATTTGCGACATTTAGATAATAATAATAAATACTGGAAAAATATTTTAATTTAGGTAATTAGACAAAATTCGTTTATAGTAATGATAAAAGATAAATAATAGTAAAAACAACGAAAAATATGCATATGATGCAGAGTTATCAGTTTGTCGATAATTAACTAGTTAAAATGTGTATAATTTTAATATCTTTAAATAAAATGATTATAATTATTATAAATCAAATAACTATAACATCAACACAAAAATGAGAATGATTATAACGAAAATAACTATAGTTTTTTTCACAATTTTTTTTTTAAAAATTATTCATTAAAGACGATTTTGGAACATACAATTCATACACTAAACAATGGTTTGCATTTAATCCATTAGTTAAAATGATTATATAATTATATCTTCTAAATATTTTTGAAAATAATTATAATATAATATTGTCAGTTTATGATAAACGTCATGCACGGGACAAATATTTTTCAATAAAGAATTTGTAAAAATTAAGTTTTTTTTTTTTAATATTGTCAATGTAAAAATAAAATCAATTATAATAAGCCAGACAAATTTTCTCCCATGAGATTAAAAAACATATATAAGACAGGTTCAAACAGATTAAAATTAGAATATAATAATCTATCACGGGACAACTTGTTCTCATTGAGATTGCACTATCGTACATACATACATCAGACAAGTTCTTGCTCATAAATTTTTTAAATAATTGTCATCCACAAGACAAATTTTCACTTATGAGATTGAACTATCATACACATGACAAGTTCTCACTAATAAAAAATCAAACTCACTATCATACATGAAATTGGTTTATCAATGCGATTATGAAAATCATTTTAATATCTAAATTATTATTTAAATTAAATTCTATGTATGTGAAAATTTTACTTTTATAATGTTTAAAAATATATGTTTTATATTTAAAAAAAATTTAAACTTTAGTTTGCCTTAAATTTTTTTATTTTATTATTTTTATACTATCTTTATAAAAAAAAAACGTTGACTCTTTTTGAATTTACTTTGTTGAATATCATCAATCAATATTTTGTTTTATAAATATATATACCAAATTTTAGTATGTTGTTTTACTCATTTAGCTATTCAATTAAACACAATTTTCCATAGTTTTAGCAATCCCAATTTCTCTGTAAAATATTCTTTTTCTTCGTTTACGGGTTTTGTTATTTTGCACCGTTCTTCTTCTCCGTAAGTACGATTTGAGTGAAACCAACGAAACAATTATGTGAAAACTAGATATATTATCCAATGATTGGTTTTCTGATTTACGGTAATTTTCATTGACCGAATTTTGAAATTTAGTTTTTAGAGTATTTTCTCATAATTTATTTTTGACATTTACCCATAAAATATTGAGTTAGATCAATTGAAGGACAAAAGTCAAAGAGACAAATATTGTTTGGTCAGAAAATCGTACTTGTGCGTGAAAGCGTCGAAATAAGGTAAGGGGTGAGAGAGTGTTTGAATTTATGAGTATAATATAATGTGAGATGAACGGGAAAAACCATATTTTTCAACGATTCATTTGGGGCTCGCCACTTACGGCAGCAACCCTTTGAGTGATAAATTGATTAATATAAAAATATAGGAATTGTGAGATTAAAATGTGGAATATAAATATTTATAAAGTGTTGATTGATTTATCTTCATTAAATGTGTGACATTTGATTTTATTGTGATGTTTGATTTATTTTTATTAAATGTGTGATATTTGTTACTATTATGATATTGGATGTCGAATGAATTTTATGTATATGTTTGATTAGACGTGTTTATGTGATGTGATAGTAAATGGTGGATGCATTTTGATAAGTTTATGTGATTATGATTATGTATAATTAATAATAATGATGTTAAAAAAATTTGTGAGAAGTTAATGTGATGATTTATGATTGATGATAGTGATGCCATAAAATTTTGATGAGTAAATCTGATGAGATATGATTAATGATAGTTATGTTGCGAATTTGTGATGAGAATATTGAAGTAACTCCATCGTTGATGAAATAATGGTGATTCCAATTTGTGTTTGAGGTGACGGTCTTAATGGAGTATCATAGGTCAACGAGGGGAGAAAATAAATATTGAGAATTTGTGAAATGAATATTATTTTATTCCATTAAGACCGATCGTGGCGGTCTGCTGTTGAATCTTAAGGCAAGATTGTTAGACCTTGGAGGTATTCAGGTGGAGAATTCCTAAGTGACTTGGAGATAGCACTCCCAATGTTGGGAGCTATCATGCAACACACATTTACCTCGACTGTCGCGTATAGGTGTCTCGGGTTGAGTTCAGGGGATCTATGAGGACAAGGCCAATTTGAATTGTTAGTTCACTGGGATGATGGCATAAGATCAAGCCTCTTAATCAAGTACTTCAGTGTTAGAATGGTACCACATTGTGAAGTAGAGTTTAAGCTCATGCATAACATTGCATTATATAGTGATTGTTTTGTTGTGATTAATATGTATCGTGTGTCCTGATAATTTATCTTAGACGATTTTATGTTATAGTGAAATTTATTGACTTTCCTTCAGTGATTTTGTCTTTTTAATGTGATATTTTCTTGAGGCATGTTTGTGTAATGAGACGGTTCTATTATGATTGTTTGCGTGTTCTTTTTACTTGTATCATATTATCATCATCATTTCGAAACTCACCTATGTGACACCCTAAACCCTAAAATAATATATATAATAATTTTTACTAAATTATTTGAAGAAAACTTGCAGCGGATAAAGAAATTTGTTAAAGAGAATAAAAACTTTAATATCTAATTTAGGATATCACGTTTCTCTAAATAGACATGTAACAATTGAACTTTGTTCCTCAATTAAAACAATGCAATATCAATGAACTTGAATGAACTAGAATTTCTTGATTTAATTCCCAAGACTTACTCGTACTAAGTTTTCATATAAAAAGTCATTTGTAACATAAGTATAATACACATTACAACTCTTAATTCTCGGTATCACCTATTAGAGCGCGGTTTCTCCCAAACTTGAACTTCGAGACTCATTAACCTGGAATAACTGCGATTTTGCAAACGCAGGGCCAAGCCAGTCAAACACAAACAACGAAGGAGGTGAGTTTTGAAATCATGTTGATAGTATGATATAAATAAGAGGAACACACAATTAATCATCAATAAAGTGTATCATTACACAAACATTCTTCAAGGAAAAACATCACATTATATAGTCAAAATCAAGGAGAATCAATACACTTCACTGCAACATCAAATCATCACATACATTATTATCACGCATAATACATATTAATCATGACAAAACAATCACAAGAAAATGTAATGATATGCATGAGTTTAACTCTACTTCGCAATGTGATACCATTCTAACTCTAAAGTACTTGGTTAGGAGCCTTTGATACTATGCCACCATCCCGGTGGACAGTCAATTCAAATTGGCCCTGTCCTCATAGATCCCATCAACTCAACCGGAGACACATATACATGACAGTTGAGGTGTACGTGTGTTGCATGGTAGCTCCGACAATTGGAGTGTGACCTCCAAGTCACCTAGGAATTCCCCACCCGAATACCTACAAGGTCTAACAATCATGCCTTAAGGCTCAACTGCAGACCGCCACAATCAGGCTGATTCAGTTGTACTTCCCCGGAATCACTAGGCTTGTCAGACCCTACCTATATGATGACAAAAGTAATCTTCATTTCACAAATTCTCAATTTTTATTTTCTCCCCATGTTAGCTTAGACTACTCCATTAAGAGCATCGTCTTTAGGAATCATCACTATCTCATCAAGTATGGGGTACTTCAATATTTTCATCACAATTTGGCAATATCATTAATCATAAATAATCATGATCATCATATAAACTCATCACAATTTTATAACATCACTATCATCAATAAAAAATCATCATTATCATCATGTAAGCATATATCATACCATGCATCCATATTTTATTATCACATCACTTAAATTCGTCTAACCAGACATATACACATAATTTCATTCAACATCCAACATCACAATAATGACAAATATCAACTACCACACAAATATCGTAAATTAAATGAGTAAAAAAACATACTGAAATTTTGGGAAAAAATGGAGAAACGTTTCTGAAACAGTTATCAATCACCGGTGCCAAATGATAGGTTGTTGTTGTGTTTCCTCTTTGGTTTTAGAGCTGCCCGTCCAATTCGTTTTTTTTTTATTTGGTTGTTTTATTTTATTAACAATTAGGGTTTAGACATGCTTAAACACATTGGTCCCTTTATTTATTTTTCAATAAAACCAATAATTACTAAAACTAATGTTATAATTATATTAAATACTAGTCAAACGCATAAAAGAATATGATATTAAATAATAATAATAATAACAATAACAATAAAACACTTATAATTTGTTAATGAAATTAAAAATGATTGAAATTCAAATTAAATCAACATATTCATAAAACTCACCAATTGAATTTTATTAAATTCCATAAATTCGATACAATTATCATTATTAATTGCACACACATATTGTATTATCTCATAAAGACAATGCAAAATAAAATAAATCTTGATAGACTTTTTAATAGGTAAATTACATTCTCGCGGATAGTAAAAACGAATTGTTGTTATCACCTGTTTCGAAATTAAGTCACCGTGATTAACCTCTCATACTCATTTAGTAATAATCATATTAATTTTTCTTTAAATCAGGATTATTAAAAGACTTTTAGTACATTTGTATAGCACGAAGGCATCGTCACATCTTCCATTCATTTAAACCCTATTAACTCTTTTTTAATCCAACCAATCATTTAAATAAATAACATGATAAAATTAAATAAATAAAAACATAATTTACAATTAAGATTTGCGGCATTTAGATGATAATAATAAATACTATAAAAATATTTTAATTTAGGTAACTAGACAAAATTCATTTTATAGTAATAAAAATATTCAATGATTGTTGACAAGGGAAAATCATTCTTAGTCATTTTCTTTATGTAACTTTGAACATGAAATAAAAATTTAAATGTGAACAAATAATAACAATAATGAAAATAATAATAATATTAATTGTAAATAATTACAACAACCTACTATCTTAACTCTTCATCGTACGATGTGTAAACAATATTTATAAAATAAATAAAATATTAAATATGCATATAAATTCAAATTAGTTTATTAAATACCTTTGGAATATCCAAAAATATCTGAACACAAACAATGAAGAGGAAAATTTATTTTTAACACTAATAATCACGTCAAATTAAATGATATTCTTTTAAAAATATTGCAATTCAATCGAACTAAAATTTATAGTTTCAGAAAAATAACATAAAATAGATAACGATAACAACATTAACATGTAGCAATATATTTTATAACATAATAATACTCATTTGTATAAAGTAGAAAATGAAATTATTTTATAATATTCATGATTATTATTAGCAAGACTAATTACGTCAAGTAATAGCTAGATCAGAAAACATTTAACGTGATCAAGAAGTAGATAGTTTAAGAATATTAAAACAAAATAGTCATATGATAAACAAGTAAAAAAAATTCATAAAAGATAGTAAAATCTATCAAATTACGAAGAAGATTTCTAAATAATATAAAAAGACAATGCTAAGAAAACATTCTAAACATAGAGATTTCATATTTGAAAACAACTAAATACACAATAAAGTAACACCATATATTTAAGGCATACATTTAAGTGACAAAAACTAATGGAGGTTGTGACACCCTGAATACCACAATAATATATATATTTATATATATATATATATATATATATATATATATATATTAATAATAATTTATATCATATTCCTTAAAAATTTGCAGCGGATAAATACAAATATAATTCCAAGAAAATAAAAACTTTATTTTTAATTTAGGATATCACGTTTCTCAAAAATAAAAATAGAAACACTTTAAACTTATTTTATCCATTAAAATAGTGCAATCTCGATAAGCTTGATTTAAGTATAATTACTTTGATTTAATTCTAAAAACTTACTAGTACTTCTAAGGTTTTCATACAAAAATTAGATTCAAATATGATAAGTAGAATACAAATAAAAACCCTTATTCCCGGTATCCTCTATCAGAGCGGGGTTCCTCCCAAACTTGAACTTCAAGACTAATTAACCTGTAATAACTGCGATTTCCCAAACGCAGGGCCCAGCCAGTAAAACACAAAGAACGAAGGCGGTGTGAGTTTCGAATTCATGATGACAGTATAATACAAGTAAGAAGATCACACAAACAATCATTCTTGTCCAAATAGGGTTTTTAAACCAATCTTGTACATCCAATAAGTTCATTTGTTTCATTGGATTAAAATTTAGGTCATTTTCGTCCTCCCTAGGTTTATTCTACTCCGATTATGGTTTTTAACCAATCTTGTGCATCCAATAGGCGTGTTTGTGTCATTGGATGGACATTTAAGTCATTTTCGTCCTCTCTAGGCTTATTCTTGTCCAATTAAGGTTTTTAACCAAACTTGTGCATCCGATAACTTCATTTGTGTCTTGGGATTAACATATAGGTCATTTTCGTCCTCCCTTGGCTTATTTTTGTCCAATTAGGGATTTTAACCAATCTTGCGCATCCAATAGGTGTGTTTGTGTCATTGGATGAACATTTAAGTCATTTTTGTCCTTCCTAGGCTTATTCTTGTCCAATTAGGGTTTTTAACCAATCTTGTGCATTGAATAAGTTCATTTGTGCCATGGGATTAACATTTAGGTCATTTTCGTCCTCCCTAGTCTTATTCTTGTCCAATTAGGATTTTTAACCAATCTTGTGAATCCAATAAGTTTGTTTGTGTCATTGGATGAACATTTAGGTCATTTTCGTCCTTCCTAGACTTATTCGTGTTCAACTAGTATTTTTAACCAATCTTGTGCATCCATAGGTGTGTATGTGTCATTGGATGAACATTTAGGTCACTTTCGTCCTTACTAGACTTATTCTTGTCCAACTAAGGTTTTAACAAATCTTGTGCATCCAATAGGTGTGTTTGTGTCATTGGATGAACATTTAGGTCATTTTCGTCCTCCCTAGACTTATTCTTGTCCAACTAGGGTTTTTAACTAATGTTGTGCATCCAATAGCTGTGTTTGTGTCATTGGATGAACATTTAGGTCATTTTTGTCCTCTCTAGTCTTAATCTTGTCCAATTAGGGTTTTTAACTAATCTTGTCCATCCAATAAGTTCATTTGTGTTATTGGATTAACAATTAGGTCATTTTCGTCCTCCCTAGGTTTATTCTAGTCCAATTAAGGTTTTTAACCAATCTTGTGCATCCAATAGGTGTGTTTGTGTCATTGGATAAACATTTAGGTCATTTTCGTCCTCCCTAGTCTTATTCTTGTCCAATTAGGGTTTTTAACGAATCTTGTGCATCCAATAAGTTCATTTGTGTCGTTGGATTAACATTTAGGTCATTTTCGTCCTCCCTTGGATTATTCTTGTCCAATTAGTGTTTTTAACCAGTCTTGTGCATTCAATAGGTGTGTTTGAGTCATTGGATGATGATTTAGGTCATTTTGGTCCTACCTTGTTCTAGTCCAATTAGGGTTTTTAACCAATCTTGTGCATCCAATAGGTGTGTTTGTGTCATTGGATGAACATTTAGGTCATTTTCATCCTCACTAGGCTTATTCTTGTCCAATTACGGTTTTTAACCAATCTTGTGCATCCAATAAGTTCCTTTGTGTCATTTGATTAACATTTAGGTCATTTTCGTCCTCCCTAGGTTTATTCTAGTCCAATTAGGGTTTTTAACGAATCTTGTACATCCAAAAAGTGAGTTTATGTCATTGGATGAGTATTTTGGTCATTTTCGTCCTCCCTAGGCTTATTCTTGTCCAATTATTGTTTTTAACCAATCTTGTGCATCCAATAAGTTCATTTGTGTCATGGGATTACCATTTAGGTCATTTTCGTCCTCCCTAGGCGTGTTTGTGACATTGGATGAACATTTAGGTCATTTTCGTCCTCCCTAGATTTATTCTTTTCCAACAAGGTTTTTAACCAATCTTGTCCATCCAATAGGTGTGTTTGTGTGATTAGATTAACATTTAGGTCATTTTCGTCCTTTCTTGGCTTATTCTTGTCCAACTAGAGTTTTAACCAATCTTGTGCATCCAATAGGTGTGTTTGTGTCATTGGATGAACATTTAGGTCATTTTCGTCCTCCCTAGGTGTATTCTAGTCCAATTAGGGTTTTAACCAATCTTGTGCATCCAATAGGTGTGTTTGTGTCATTTGATGAACATTTAGGTCATTTTCGTCCCCCATTGACTTATTCTTGTCCAATTAGGGTTTTTAACCAATCTTGTGCATCAAATAAGTTCATTTGTGTCGTTGGATGAACATTTAGGTCATTTTCGTCCTCCCTAGGTTTATTCTAGTCCAATAAGGTTTTTAACCATTCTTTTGCATCCATAAGGTGTGTTTGTGTCATTGGATGGACATTTAGGTCATTTTTGTCCTTCCTAAACTTATTCTTGTCCAACTAGGGTTTTTAACCAATCTTGTACATCCAATAGGTGTGTTTGTGTCATTGGATGAACATTTAGGTCATTTTCGTCCTTCCTAAACTTATTCTTATCCAACTAGGGTTTTTAACCAATCTTGTGCATCCAATAGGTGTGTTTGTGTCATTGGATGGACATTTAGGTCATTTTCGTCCTCCCTAGGTGTATTTTAGTCCAATTAGGGTTTTTAACCAATCTTGTGCATCCAATAGGTGTGTTTGTGTCATTGGATGAACATTTAGGTCATTTTCGTCCCCCATTGGCTTATTCTTGTCCAATTAGGGTTTTTAACCAATCTTGTGCATCCAATAAGTTCATTTGTGTCATTGGTTGAACACTTTACCCAGAATGTCCCTGCAAGTATCCTTGTTGCCCTCTGTGTTTCAGAACTTTGTTCGATAATCTCCTAAAATACATGTAGGATTAAAAAGATAAGTTCAATAGCATTTTTTAAAATACAATATTAAAAAGTGTTCAAGTGATATTAAAGTGATAATGTTACTTACACAAAGTTCTACTACTTTTTTGACATTTTCATTATCAACAACTTCGTCTTTATTAACACGCGCTTCCTTCCATAATCTATGACGACCCAAGGGTTGATTGGCTTGGGTATCTTGTCGCTATTCGTTAAGATCATAAACAAAATAATACAAATTAGTTACACACTAAAGTTTATAATACAAATTACTTCATTATATAAAAGTGATGTTTAATTACTTACGAGTTTTTGATCAAGGCGTGCATATCCCATACGTGATTTTTTGTATGGGTGGGTTGGATTGCTTGCCCTTTCGCGATTTGCCTTACTAATATTCTATATAAAAAAAGTAGCAATTGTGTAAAAATTTTTAAAATACTCTACGAATATGAATAATAAAACACAAATGCTAATAAATTAATCACTTACGACAAATGCGGGGTCCAAATGTTTTGAAACAAATGCACTCCATTCCTCATTTGATGTATAATGTTTATATATTTTTTTGGAGCTTCAACATTTGTGTTTCCTTCTCTATCTTTTAGATAGAAATTAGAGAGATGTGATCTAAATCCCCGATGGATTTTCCCAACAACTCTCAAAACATATCTCTTTCGTTCCTCCTCAAGAACAAAAGTAGTCTGCAATGAACAAAATGAATAAGTAAAGTATTTCAATGAAAAAAAATTATAAATGACAAAAGAGTGTATCAAAAAACTTACTTTAATGTCATTCCATATTATATCTTTGGCATCCTTCAACGCCTTATCTCTCCAATCGTCAATCGTAATTGAGATGTTTTGTCGAACAACAGCCCCAATGTAACTAACAAACATTGAGCTGTTGGGGTTAATTGGTTGACCACTCTCATTCCAACAAACCTAATAAACTCATATAGTAAGTACATGCTATTAAAAAAAGATAAAAAATACACAGCAAACAGAGTATAGTATAGTATAACCTCAAACTGGATGCCATTACTCCTTACTTTAATGACTTTTTGCAAGATAGTTGCACCATGTTTGACTTCATTTTCATAAGTCTTAGAGGTGCCAACTTCTTCATTTTGACATTCTAAATCTTTGTTTGTATCTTTGTTTGTATCCATTTCACTACAACAAGTTCAACATGCAGTTTAGTATAACATCAACAAGCTCAACATGCATCATGCATTATTCTAAGTACATATCAGTATCAGTATATCTTAAACAAGCTCAACATGCATTTTAATGATTACAAAAAATTAATAACATCAATACCTGAATAATGAGGGTTCGAAGAAAGACGAAATGCGAAGAAAAGAGGGTTTGCAGAAAGTTCACCGAAATATGGTTCACAGAAATACGGTTTGAAGAAATACGTTATGAGGGTTACGTATTTCAATGAAAATATATTGTGTGCAATGGGAGAGATGATCTGGGATGGAAATAAGGTTCGAAATGAAGGAGATGATCGTGGAAATAAGGTTCGTAATGGACGGGATGATAGGGTTTGCAAAAGAAGAGAAGAACGATGAAGGTTGAGATGATAGTGAAGTTTACGTAATGAAGAGGAAACTGAAGTGGTTACTGTTATATATATGTAACCCTTTTACAACGCTTTTTTATAACCCTTTTACAGCGCTTGTTTGAAAAGCGCTCTAAAAGGCGTCTTTATTTAAATTTTTAAAAGGCTCTTTTACAACGATTTTACCAATAAGCGTTGTAAAAGACCTATGTGTTTTATTATGTTATATGAATATTTTTTTAAATCCTTTTACAGCGCTTTTTCAAATAAGCGCTGTAAAGGGTCTCATTATGTTAATTTTAAAATGCTCTTTTACAGCGCTTATTTGTAAAAGCGTTGTAAAAGACCTCCTTGTTTTTTTTTAATGTCATCCCAACCCAAAAAAACCAAACACAAAAATAAAATAAAGAGACATTTTACAGCGCTTATTTGAAAAAGTGCTGTAAAAGGCTTTAAAAATAACATTCATCAAACACCTAATAGGACCTTATCTAACAGGATTTTCTTCAAACACGTTGTACGCATCATGGGAATCCCCAAAAACACATTGTTAACAAAAACATCAGACTCAAACCCTTTTTCGCAACATGGCAATGAACCTGGAGACCAAGTTTCGAACCACTTATCGACGAATTAGCACACGATTTAAGAAGGAAAGGGAATGTAAAGAGAGAAAAAGGGTGTTGAGGTGGAGATTGATGAATTATTAGAAATGAGAACTTCTGAAGAATCTATATTCAGGTATTGATGTTATTAATTTTAGGAGATGATGAATTATTAGAAATGAGAACTTTAGGAGATTTATCACAATACTTTAGGAGATGATGAATTATTAGAAATGAGAACTTCTGAAGAATCTATATATATATGCACTGAGCAAAAAAGAATCTCTCTGTTCAGTTCAGTTCAGTTCATGTAAATTACTAATTTATATTCAGTTCAATTCATGTAAATCAAGCTAAATATAAAACACTCATTGTTACATGAACTTGGTATAAAACACTCAAATCAAGCTAAATATAAGCAGAAAATAAATTAATCAGAAAATAAATTAATCAGAACTTAGTATAAAACACTCAATTTAGATTACATGCATATTTACAATAACACAGTTCAGATTACATGCATGGCTTATATAAAACAATTAAACATGTACATTAAGATGTCCTTCTTTTTTTTCTGGTGGGATTCACATTTGTTTGTCCATTTACAATACGAAACAATGGATTAATCCAAATTCCCTCATCATGATCATCTCTAAGATATAAACCATCATCAGTTGAATCAATTTCATGTGGTTGTTGTGATGTTGCAAATAAAAGATCATTACCAACATCATCATCATTATTGTTATCATCACTTATTTTATTGGTCGATAGGACAACATACCATTTATCATCAGAAGGATCAGTGACATAAAACACTTGTTGAGCTTGCGACGCTAAAATAAAAGGCTCGTCTTTGTATCCCACCCTATTAAAATCGACAAGCAAGAATCCTGACCCATCAATTCGAACGCCATTATTATTATCGACCCACTTGCAACCAAATATGGGAACACGAAACATTGTGTAGTCTAACTCCCATATGCGCTCGATAACCCCAAAATATGATAGATTTGCATATATTGGGTTTTTGTCTTTTGCACTTGAGACATGCATCGCTTCAGCTACGAGAGTGACTCCGCTATTTTGCATAGTGGTCTGGTCATCTTGTTGTTTGGTATAAAATGTGTAGCCGTTAATAACATAACCAGTGTAAGAAAAGACATGTAAGCTCGGACCATTTGCTAGCCACCTCAATCTCTGTGAAATTGATCCGGGGTCTATATCAAATTTTGACTTTATGTGATTTTTTAACCATGTTATAAAACTTCGATTGTGCTCTCGAGTTATCCAATTTGATTCCTATTCATGTTCAAACGAGATAACTGATCCATGTGTATTGTAACATACGGTTGAACCTCATCATCATTGTGCAGAACAAACAATTGTGCCTGCTCCCATTCTATCCTTGATATAGTCAGTAGTCTCCTTCCAATTATCCCTTCTCCTGATATTCTTCCCGAATGACGAGACATGGGAAGCCCTATGGATTCAACATTGGACAAATATTCACTACAAAATTCAGCAGCCTCTTCAACAATGTACCGTTCAGCAATACAACCTTCTGGTCGACTTCTACTTTTTACGTACCCTTTTAATATTTTCATATATCGTTCTATCGGATACATCCATATCATATAAGCTGTCCCACAAAGTTGTGTCTCCTTAACCAGATGAACAGTAAGGTGAACCATTATATCAAAAAACGAGGGTGGGAAATACATTTCAAGCTCACACAAAGTAACAACAATTTCCCTCTGCAATGTCGGTAATTTCTGAGGGTCGATCACTTTACTACAAATATCCCTGAAGAAGAAACATAATCTAGTTAAGGCTAGTCGAACTTTTTCAGGTAAAATGGAACGTATACCTATTGGTAGCAAATGCTCCATTAGAATATGACAATCATGGGTCTTCAAACCTTTTAACTTGAGGTCTTTTGTAAGACCCATAATTTGAAAGTACCCTTTATGTATTTTTGGTGTATTTTGGATTTTGGCTCGGAGACTTTTTAGCCAAAGTTAATGATATTTTGGAGTTTTTATAATCAAAAAGATATTTTGATGCCGATTAGAATTTCTCGTCGATAAATAAATTGAATTAAGTGCGGTGAATCCTTTACGGAGAATTTAATACGTTATGGGTGAAATGGTAATTTAACAAATATCTAGATATTTTGAGATATTTGTTAAGTTATATTTATTATATAGATATGTTTGTTTGGAGGGAAACAGAAAGGAAAACTAGAAGGAAGGAAAAGGAAAAGAAAAGAATATAAAAGGAAAGAAGGAAAAAGGAAGAAAGGAAAAAACAAAGGAAAGAAAAAGAAAGGAAGGAAAATCCGATTTTCCATCTTCTTCCTCTGCCACCCGCGACCCATTTTTCCCTCCTTCTCCCATTTCCATTTTCGTTGCTTTCTTTTCTTCAAGACTAGTAACCCAAGGATGGGTGAGTGTTAGAACAAGGATCTCTCGACTCCACTCTTCCTCTTTGATTCGAAAATGAAGAAAAACGGTATTAGAGATTCAAACACAAAACCCTCCGTTTCTTCTAGATCTAACCTTCATTTCGTGAAGAGTTAGAAGGGAAAGTTGCTCACTACCATGCTACGGTGCTAGGGACCAATTTGGAGGCGACGTTACGAGCGAAGATTTTACCGGTTTTACTCGCGGTACCTAAAAACCACGTTAAAGCTACCGTTAAGGTAAGGGCTCTTTCCAAACTTTTAGTTTGCATTTAGGGACTTATCTGTAGTTGTGTGGAAATGAATTTGTTAGGGTTGAATGTATTGATTTAGGGAAAATGAATCTAAGGTTCTATGGGTAAAATCTTAGAGTTAGGTTTTGACGATATTGATGAATGTTTCGTGGAAAATGAATTTTAACTCACTTGTGTATGATTATGAGTAAATGAAGTCTGATGTATTTGGGTGTTATGTTGTGTTGATTGTGTTCATCGTATTTGGCGTGTTCATACTTGTTGTTTGTTGATTGATGTGTTTTGGTGTGAATTATGGATTGAATGTGAGAGTATATTTGAGTTTGTTTCTGTGGAATTTGAAAACCATTAGAGTTAAACGAGTATTAAAAATGGGGAATCTTTTAATACCTCGGTTTACTTAATGTGCGTTTGAGGAAAATGTTTAAGTTAACTGGACGTTAAGAATGGGGAAACTCTTAATGTCTCGGTTACTTAATGTTTGTTTTTGAAAATCGTTTTAGTAAATGAGAATTAAGAATGGGGAATCTCTTAATGTCTTGTTTACTGAATGTTTTGTATGGAAATCGTTTAAGTCAAAAGTATATTAAGAATGGGGAATCTCTTAATATGTCTGTTTGCTTAACGTTTTGTTTTGAAAATCATTAAGATAAATCAGTATTAAGAATGGGGAATCTCTTAATGACTTATTTATTTAATGTTGTTTTGAAAATCGTTTAAGTTAACTGGGCGTTAAGAATGGGGAATCTCTTAATGTCTTGGTTACTTAATGTTGGTTGTGAAGGTCGTTTAAGTTAAATGGGTATTAAAAATGGGGAATCTTTTAATATCTGCATTTCATTAACGATTGTTGTGGATGGAGTCTGTGTATGCTCATGCATTTCATTTTGGTAAATTGTGTTGACCCGTGATAGGTGACACCTTGGTAAACTGTACTGACCCGTGATAGGTGGTACGTTTACGATTTACGTTTTTAGTAAATTGTGCTGACCCGTGATAGGTGGCACCTCGGTAAACAGTATTGGTCTGTGATAGGCGGTACGTTTACGATTTACGCTTTTTCTTTTAGTAAATCATGTTGACCTGTGATAGGTGACACCTCGGTAAACTGTACTGACCCGTGATAGGTGGTACATTTATGATTTACGCATTTTAGTAAATCGTGCTGACCCGTGATAGGTGGCACCTCGGTAATTGGTACTTTGGCCTTCGATAGGCGGTACAATTATGATTTACGGCCCTTCGAGGAGGGTTTTGGTTTGGAATTCCGAGTCCATGCATTTTGGCATATACGCATTGCATTAGGGTGCTTGGCACGCGAGTCGTGTTTGATTCGAGTCTATGATTGAGTGTTTTGAATTTTGATTTATCGTGGTAATCGCGTTGAAGGTGCTAAGTGTTATGTGTTAATTATTGTGTGTAAGTATGATGGTTTTCGAAATCCCATTTGCCGTGGTAATCGCGTAGGAATTGCTAAGTGTTAAGTTGTGGACTTGAGTAGGAATGACTTGAGTTAATTCATGAATTTTTGGAAAAATGATGAGGGAAATCGATTTCCCAATCGATTGGATGAGTTGCAGGAAGTTCACTATTTTCACCTAATCGATTTGCCAATCGATTGTATAGATATACCTTTCAAAATCTTTTAAGAAATCGATTTGGAAATCGATTGGCAGAGAGGCAGGAACTCAACAAAACTACCAAAATCGATTTGGAAATCGATTTGGCAACACAGGGACTCATCAAAACTGACAAAATCGACTTAGAAATCGATTTGGTCATGTAGAAACTCAGCAGAACTGACCAAATCGATTTGGCAATCGATTGGCTCAGCAAAAGTCCTTATTTTGAGTTAGATAATCGATTGCTCAATTGATTTATCAATGCTTTGGTCAGTTATGTATTACTTGATGGTTTGAGAACTTCATTTTGAGTTCATTTTTAATTGGCAAGTATTGTATGAACTTTTCGCATAATGAAAATCCTTTTAAGTTGCATGCTTAGTTGAAAGGTTATTTTGTGCATTTAAAACTTAAATGTTATGTGTTATCTGTTAATTTCGGTTGGTGACCCTTTACAACTATTGTGGAAATCTGGGATTTGCCTCAGATGAGAGTCAGGACGACCCTACTGGTTTATACCCTACGGATGGTAATGTAGATGGGAATGCTTGACTGGAGCTACGTTAGGAGGATCTCACGGGGCGCGTGGAGATCACTCAGGGTGTATAGTTTTTTGGTAGGATGATCAGATTAGGTTGATGTATAGGGACTAGACGTCCTTCTTTTTGGGTTGGAGTATTTTAATTTGGAAAACTGTACTTATACTAATATTGTCAGTTCGACATCTTATTTGAATGGGTTCCATGTACCATTTGTTGTTGTGTAAATGCTTTGGATTTATATTTGGAGAAACTTTTCCGCTGCTTGTAAATTATAATGACTGAATTATTTATCCAAAGGCATTTCCTCGTTTATTTCTTTTTTTAGTTTAATTTCTTTAAAAAAAAAAAATACACCCTCGCTTTGAAAAACGGGGCGTTACATTGTGGTATCAGAGCTTTGGTTTGGTTTTCTTTGGGAGCTGTGGAACCTTGGTTATAGATTGTAGGTCGACCTATAGGTTAGTAGTTGTTATCTGATCATGTGTCGGTTTAGGTGACTTGAGTTGTCAAGTCCAATATGATTATTATGTGTTGTTATAGTCAGACGTTAGTTGGAATTATTTGAAGTAGTGTTAAGACTCTACTTGATGATGGTTTTATAGGAAACCATGCCGCCAAGAAGGAATGACGCTCTGAGAGCCAACGCTAATAGGAATGATCAAATGGCGGAGGCTAATAGGAATGATCAAATGACGCTCCGAGAGCCAATGCTTCTGTCGCCGCACAGACCGCTGCCAAGACTCAGCGCGATCTTGAAAGGAGGGGAAGAGAGATCCGTGCTGCAGGGTCAAGAGGGTTAGAGGACTTCCATCGTTACAATCCTCCTAAGTTTAAGGGGGGTGAGAATTCAGAGAAGGCGGATCAATGGATCCAAGAAGTGGAGAAGATCTTTGAAATGATTAACTGCCAGGCGGGAGTGAAGGTCAGCTATGCCACTTATATGCTGTTGGGGGATGCTGAGTACTGGTGGAGGAGTGCAAGGTTATTGATGGGAGCAGCACACGAGGAGGTGAACTGGGAATCATTCAAAAGGAAGTTTTTAGACAAATACTTCTCGATGAGTACCAAGACTAAACTGGGTGATGATTTTCTGAAACTTCACTAGGGAAGCATGACCGTGGGCGAATATGCCGCTAAGTTTGAATCGCTATCGAGGCATTTCAGGTTCTTCCGTGAAGAGATTGATGAACCATTCATGTGTCATCGTTTCCAAGACGGACTGAAGTATGAGATTCAAGATTCCGTCTTACCCTTGGGAATTCAACGTTTCCAAGCGCTTGTAGAGAAATGTAGAGAAGTGGAGGATATGAAAAACAAGAGGGCTAGCCAAGGAGGGAATTTTAATTCGGGAGGCCCTAGTCGGGTGAATTATCAGAACAAGGGAAAGCAAGTTGCTAAACCTTATAATCGACCACAGAATAACAACGGTGGGCAGAATCGCCCGAGGAACCAGAATTTCGGGAGGCAATTGGGACAAGTGCTTCGATGTTTCCGATGTGGGGAAGAGGGACACTATGCTAGTGCTTGTACCACTAACGTCCCCACCTGTCACAATTGTCGGAAGTCAGGGCACATGGCAAGGGATTGCACGGCTCCAAAGGTGGAACCAGTGGTGAATGTAGCTAGGGCTACCCGTCCTACTGCTAGAGGACGCATTTATTGTGTGAGTGCTGAAGAGGGGAATCCATCTGGTAATTTGATTCAGCGTGACTGTGAGATTGCAGGTAACACTCTAACTGCACTCTTTGATTCGGGGACAACCCATTCCTTCATTGCTATGGACTGTGTGAATCGCTTGAAGTTATCTGTGTCTGCTTTACCTTTTGATTTGGTTGTTTCGACACCTGCTAAGACCTTGACCGTAAATTCGGCATGTTTACACTGTCGAATGACTATACAGAATAGGGATTTCTTTGTTAATTTAATTTGTTTACCGCTACAATCACTCAGGTCATCCTCAGTATGGATTGGATGTCTTATCATTATGTGATCTTGGATTGTGCTCGTAAATTGGTTCTTTTCCCCGAACCAGGAGTTGTTAAGTATTTAGCTGCTAACAAACTCCGAGTGTCGCTAAGTGAAAGGACTCATGAGTTTTGTCTCTGGCCAATGTGGAGGCAAAGATAAATGTGATCATAGAAGATGTGATGCTTGTCAACGAGTACCGGGATGTATTTCCAACAGAAATTCCAGGATTGCCACCGGTAAGAGAAGTGGAATTCTTCATTGATTTGCACCCAGGAACGGGACCTATTTCAATGGCACCTTATCGAATGTCGCCATTGGAATTAAATGAGCTCAAAAGCCAAATTGAAGACTTGATGGAGAAGAAATTCATCAGACCAAGTGTATCACCATGGGGAGCTCCAGTTTTGCTAGTTAAGAAGAAGGACGGAAGCTCGCGCCTATGTGTGGATTATAGACAGCTTAACAAGACAACTATTAAGAATCGTTATCCTTTGCCACGAATCGATGATTTGATGGATCAACTGAGAGGGGCCGCGATATTTTCGAAGATTGACTTGAAGTCGGGTTACCATCAGATTCGAGTAAGGGAAGGAGACATTCAGAAAACAGCTTTCAGAACCCGCTATGGACATTATGAATACCTGGTGATGCCGTTTGGAGTTACCAATGCACCGACAATTTTCATGGACTACATGAACAGAATCTTTAATTCATTCCTTGATAAATTCGTTGTGGTGTTCATTGATGATATATTGATTTATTCAAGGACTGAAGAAGAGCATGGAGAAACATTTACGACAAGTTCTTGACATTTTACGCGAGAAGCGATTGTATGCCAATCTGTCAAAGTGTGAATTTTGTCTAGAGAAAGTGAATTTCTTTGGACATGTGATAACCAAGGAAGGAATCGCTGTAGATCCGGCTAAGATTGAGGCGGTTCTTGCTTGGAAACAGCCTCAGACTGTCACTGACATACGGAGTTTTGTAGGACTGGCAGGGTACTACAGGAGGTTTATCGAAGGTTTTGCTAAGATTGTGGCTCCACTGACACAACTTACCAGAAAAGATCAACCGTTCGCATGGACGGAGAAGTGTGAAGAAAACTTCCAGTTACTAAAGGGAAAATTGACGACCTCACCTGTATTGGTATTACCGCAATCAGAAGAACCCTATGAAGTTTATTGTGATGCATCTCACCAAGGGTTAGGATGTGTTCTGATGCAACACAAGAAAGTTGTGGCTTATGCCTCGAGACAATTGAAGATTCATGAGAGAAACTATCCTACCCATGATTTGGAGCTTGCCGCAGTTGTTTTTGCATTGAAGATCTGGAGGCACTATTTATATGGGTGCACGTTCACCGTGTTCAGTGACCATAAAAGTTTGAAATATTTGTTTGATCAGAATGAGTTGAACATGCGCCAGAGACGATGGATGGAGACTCTCAAGGATTTTGATTTCACACTGCAGTACCACCCTGGGAAGGCCAATGTAGTGGCTGATGCATTGAGCAGAAGAAGTGTATCGGTGTCTTCAATAATTATGGCTAGACAACAAGAGTTGTGGGAAGCTTTTAGAGACCTGCACTTGAACGTAGAGTTTGCACCGAGAATTTTGAAATTCAGAATGATTATGATCTCGAGTGGACTACTTGAGGACATTGCAATTCTCAAGATGACGTCTTAATTCAAGAGAAGAGGAATCTAATAGTGCAAGGGAAGACGACTGAATTCAAGATTGGGGCAGATAATATTTTGCTGTGTAATGGTAGGATTTGTGTACCAGAAATTACAGAAATGCGGAAAACGATTTTAGAAGAGGCGCATAAGAGTAAGCTGAGTATTCATCCTGGAGCAACAAAGATGTATCAGGATTTGAGGCAGAATTATTGGTGGCCAGGAATGAAGAAACATGTGGCGGAATATATATCCACTTGTCTAACTTGTCATAAAGCGAAGGTGGAACATCAGCGACCTGCTGGGGATGTTGCAACCTTTAGATATACCAGAATGGAAGTGGGATAGCATTTCCATGGATTTTTATAACCGGATTGCCAAAGACAAGGAAAAAGAATGATTCGATATGGGTGATAGTGGACCGACTGACTAAATCTGCTCACTTTTTGCCGGTAAGGACCACCTATAAGGTAGATCAGCTAACGGAAATCTACATTGCTGAAATTGTGAGGTTACACGGGGTACCATCGAGTATTGTATCAGACCGTGATCCGAAGTTCACATCACATTTTTGGGGAGCATTACACGAAGCTTTAGGAACGAAGCTACGGTTGAGTTCAGCTTACCATCCACAAACGGACGGACAGACTGAAAGGACGAATCAGTCCTTGGAAGATCTGTTGAGAGCATGTGTATTAGATGATAGAGGAAGTTGGGACGATGTGCTTCCGTTGATTGAGTTCACCTACAACAATAGCTTCCACGCAAGTATTGGAATGGCTCCATATGAGGCCTTATATGGGCGCAAGTGTCAAACGCCCTTGTGTTGGTATAAGGACGGTGAAAATATGATTGTCGGACCAGAGATGGTGCAACAGACCACAGCTAAGGTAAGGAAGATCAAGGAGAAAATGAAGACTTCACAAGATCGTCAGAAGAGTTACGCGGACAAGCGTCGCAGACTTTTGGAATTCGAACAGGGTGACCATGTATTTCTGAGAGTCACACCTACTGCGGGAGTAGGTAGAGCCTTGAAATCGAAGAAGTTGACTCCGAAATTCATTGGACCATATCAGATTTCTGCACGAGTTGGGCCGGTTGCTTATCGGATTGCGTTACCTCTGATACTGTCCAATATTCATGACGTGTTTCATGTGTCACAGTTGAGGAAATATCTTGCAGATCCATCTCATGTGATCGAACCAGACACAATCCAGCTAAAGGATAATCTGTCGTTCGAAGTACCACCTGTGAGAATTGATGACCGGAAGATCAAGCGATTGAGGACCAAGGATGTTTCATTGGTCAAGGTAATTTGGAACCCAATTACTGGAGATGCGACTTGGGAACTGGAGAGCCAGATGAGAGAGCAACACCCAGAGCTATTTATCGACGCATAGTTTCGAGGACGAAACTAATTTTAGGGGGATAGTAATGTAAGACCCATAATTTTAAAGTACCCTTTATGTATTTTTGGTGTATTTTGGATTTTGGCTCGGAGACTTTTTAGCCAAAGTTAATGATTTTTTGGAGTTTTATAATCGAAAAGATATTTTGATGCCGATTAGAATTTCTCGTCGATAAATAAATTAAATTAAGTGCGGTGAATCCTTTTACGGAGAATTTAATACGTTACGGGTGAAATGGTAATTTAACAAATATCTAGATATTTTGAGATATCTGTTATGTTATATTTATTATATAGATATGTTTGTTTGGAGGGAAACAGAAAGGAAAACTAGAAGGAAGGAAAAGAAAAAGAAAAGAATATAAAAAGGAAAGAAGGAAAAAGGAAGAAAGGAAAAAACAAGGAAAGAAAAAGAAAGGAAGGAAAATCCGATTTTCCATCTTCTTCCTCTGCCACCCGCGACCATTTTTCCCTCCTTCTCCCATTTTCATTTTCGTTGCTTTCTTTTCTTCAAGACTAGTAACCAAAGGTTGGGTGAGTGTTAGAAAAAGATTTTCGACTCCACTCTTCCTCTTTGATTCGAAAACGAAGAAAAACGGTATTAGAGATTCAACACAAACCCCTCCGTTTCTTCTAGATCTAAGCTTCATTTCGCGAAGAGTTAGAAGGGAAAGTTGCTCACTACCATGCTACGGTGCTAGGGGACCAACTTGGAGGCGACGTTACGAGCGAAGATTTTTCCGGTTTTACTCGCGGTACCGGAAACCCACGTTAAAGCTAACGTTAAGGTAAGGGCTCTGTAACACCCGTTTTTCAAAGCGAGGGTATATATTTTTTTTTTTAAAAGTAATTAAAAACGAACAAAGAAATAAATCAGGAAATGCTTTTGGATAAATAATTGAGTCATTATAATTTGCGCAGCGGAAAAGTTTCTCCAATTATAAATCCAAAACATTTACATAACATCAAATGGTACATGGAACCCATCCAAAGATGATATCAAACTGATAATATTTGTATAAGTACAGTTTTCCAAACTAAAATACTCCAAACCAAAAAGAAGGACCCCTAGTCCTATACATCATCCTAATCTGATCATCCTACCAAAAAGCTATACACCCTGAGTAATCTCCCACGCGCCCGTGAGATCCTCCTAACGTAACTGCAGTCAACCGTTCCCATCTCCATTCCTGTCCGTAGGGTACGAACCGGTAGGGCCGTCCTGACTCTCATCTGAGGGCAAAGCCCAGATTTCCACAATAGTGTAAAGGGTCACCAACCAGAAAATAACAGTTAACACATAGCAATTAAGTTTTTGAATGCTCAAAACAACTTTTCAACTAAGCATGCACCTTAACAGGATTTTCAATATGCGAAAAGTTCATACAGTACATTGCCAATGAAAATGAAGGTAAAATGCAGTTCTCGATCTCCTAATATACACATAATAAAACAAGACATGGATAGATTCATGAGCAATTAATCATACAACTAAAACTGAGGATTTTCACTGAGCCAATCGATTGGGCAATCGATTGGGGTGAAGATTTTTAATGAAAATAGAATCCTGGGCTGAATCAATTGATTTGGCAATCGATTGACAGTATAACGGAGCCCCTGACTTAAGGGCCAATCGATTGGGCAATCGATTTCGTAAGGGATTTTTCGAAAACTGATTACAAAATCGATTGGCTAATCGATTTTGTTCATTTGGCCAAGCCCCTGACTTCCATCCAATCGATTGGGAAATCGATTTCCCTGATCATTTTTCCAAAAATTCATGAATTAACCTAAGTCATTCCTAATCAAGTTCACAACTTAACACTTAGAAATTTCTACGCGATTACCACGACAATTGGATCTCGATAACCATCATACTTACACACAACAATCAACACATAACACTTAGCAATTTCAACGCAATTAACACGATAAATCAAATTCAAATCACTCAATCATAAAAACTCAATACAATACGACTCGTGTGCCAAGCACCCTAATGCAATGCGTATATGTCAAAATGCATGGACTCGGAATTCCAAACCAAAACCCTCCTCGAAGGGCCGTAAATCATAATTGTACCGCCTATCGCAGGCCAAAGTACCAATTACCGAGGTGCCACCTATCACGGGTCAGCACGATTTACTAAAATGCGTAAATCATAAACGTACCACCTATCACGGGTCAGTACAGTTTACCGAGGTGTCACCTATCACGGGTCAACACGATTTACTAAAAGAAAAAGCGGGAATCGTAAACGTACCGCCTATCACAGACCAGTACTGTTTACCTAGGTGCCACCTATCACGGGTCAGCACAATTCACCAAAAACGTAAATCGTAAATGTACCACCTATCACGGGTCAGTACAGTTTACCAAGGTGTCACCTATCACGGGTCGACACGATTTACTAAATAGTAACTCGTAAACATACCACCTATCACGGGTCAGTACAGTTTACCAAGGTGTCACCTATCACGGGTCAACACGATTTACTAAATAGTAAATCGTAAACGTACCACCTATCACGGGTCAGTACAGTTTACCAAGGTGTCACCTATCACGGGTCGACACAATTTACCAAATGAAATGCATGAGCATACACAGACTCCATTCACAACAATCGTTAAGCAAATGCAGATATTAAAAGATTCCCCATTTTTAATACCCATTTAACTTAAACGACTTTCAAACAACATTAATTAAATAAGTCATTAAGAGATTCCCCGTTCTTAATACCGATTTAACTTAATGATTTTCAAAATAAAACGTTAAGCAAACAGTCATATTAAGAGATTCCCCATTCTTAATATACTTTTGACTTAAACGATTTTCTCGCAAAACATTCAGTAAACGAGTCATTAAGAGATTCCCCATTCTTAATACTCATTTACCGAAACGATTTTCAAAAACGATAGTTAAGTAACCGAGACATTAAGAGATTCCCCATTCTCAACGCCTAGTTAACTTAAACATTTTCCTCAAATACACATTAAATAAACCGAGGTATTAAAAGATTCCCCATTTTTAATACTCGTTTACTCTAATGGTTTTCAAATTCCACAGAAACAAATTCAAACATTCTTTCACATTCAAACCATAATTCACAACAACCACACCAATTAACAAATACAACGACACAAATACAACGAACATAAATCACGCAACATAACACCATAATACATCAAATTTCATTTACCCATAATCATACACAATGACATTCAAATTCATTTACCACGAAACATTCATCACTATAAAACAAACCTAACTCTAAGGTTTTTACCCATAACGCACTAGTTTCGTTTTTCCCCAAATCGATACATTTAACCCTAACAAATTCCTTCCCACACAACTACAGATAAGTCCCTAATGCAAGCTAGAAGTTTGGAAGGAGCCCTTACCTCAACGTTAGCTTTAACGCGCGTTTCCGGTACCGCGAGTAATTCCGGTAAAATCTCCGCTCGCAACGCCGCTTCCAAATTAGTTCACTAGCACCGTAGCGTGGTGGTGAGCAACTTTCCCTTCTGTCTCTTCGAGAAATGAGTTCAGGATCTAGAAGAAACGGAGGGGTTTGTGTTTGGATCTCAAAAACCGTTTTTCTTCGTTTTCGAATCAAAGAGGAAGAGTGGAGTTGCGAAAACCTTGATCTAACTCTCACCCAACCTTGGGTCACTAGCTTTGAAGAAAAAGGAAGCAACGAAAACGAAAAATGGAGAAGGATGGAATTTTGGGTGCTTGCGTGTGAAGTTCAGAGGAAGGAGATGGAAATTTTGAAATTTCCTTCCTTTCTTTTCTTTCCTTTGTTTTTCCTTTCTTCCTTTTTCCTTCCTTCCTTTATATACTATTTTCTTTTCCTTTTCCTTCCTTCTAGTTTTCCTTTCTTTTTCCCTCCAAACAAACATAAATAAATATAATAAATATAACTTAACAAATATCTCAAAATCTAGATATTTATTAAATTACCGTTTCACCCCGAAACGCCTTAAATTCTCCGTAAAGGATTTTTCCGCAGTTAAATTCAATTTATTTATCGACGAGAAATTCTAATTGGCATCGAAATATCTTTTTGATTATAAAACTCCAAAATATTATTAACTTTGGCTTAAAAGCCTCCGAGCCAAAATCCAAAATACACCAAAAATACATAAATGGTACTTTAAAATTATGGGTCTTACATTACTCCCCCCTAAAATTAGTTTCGTCCTCGAAACTATGCATCGATAAATAACTCTGGTGTTGTTCCCTCATCTTGCTCTCCAGTTCCCAAGTCGCATCTCCAGTAATTGGGTTCCAGATCACCTTGACCAACGAAACATCCTTGGTCCTCAACCGCTTAATCTTCCTGTCATCAATTCTCACGGGTGGTACTTCGAACGACAGGTTATCCTTTAGCTGGATTGTGTCTGGTTCGATCACGTGAGATGGATCTGCGAGATATTTCCTCAAACTGTGACACATGAAACACGTCATGAATATTGGACAGTATCGGAGGTAATGCAATCCGATAAGCAACCGGCCCAATTCGTGCAGAAATCTGATATGGTCCAATGAATTTAGGAGTCAACTTCTTCGATTTCAAGGCTCTACCTACTCCAGTAGTAGGTGTGACTCTCAGAAAATACATGGTCACCCTGTTCGAATTCCAAAAGTCTGCGACGCTTGTCCGCGTAACTCTTCTGGCGGTCTTGTGAAGTCTTCATTTTCTCCTTGATCTTCCTTACTTTAGCTGTGGTCTGTTGCACCATCTCTGGTCCGACAATCATATTCTCACCGTCTTTATACCAACACAAGGGCGTTTGACACTTGCGCCCATATAAAGCCTCATAAGGTGCCATTCCAATGCTCGCGTGGAAACTATTGTTGTAAGTGAATTCAATCAACGGAAGCACATCATCCCAGCTTCCCCTATCATCTAGTACACATGCTCTCAACAGATCTTCCAAGGACTGATTCGTCCTTTCAGTCTGCCCGTCTGTTTGTGGATGGTAAGCTGAACTCAATCGTAGCTTCGTGCCCAATGCCTCGTGCAATGCTCCCCAAAAATGTGATGTGAACTTCGGATCACGGTCTGATACAATGCTCGATGGTACTCCGTGTAACCTCACAATTTCAGCAACGTAGATCTCCGTTAGCTGATCTACCTTATAGGTGGTCCTTACCGGCAAAAAGTGAGCAGATTTAGTTAGTCGATCCACTATCACCCATATGGAATCATTCTTTCTCCTTGTCTTTGGTAATCCGGTTATAAAATCCATGGAAATGCTGTCCCACTTCCATTCAGGTATATCTAAAGGTTGCAACATTCCAGCAGGTCGCTGATGTTCCACCTTCGCTTTCTGACAAGTTAGACAAGTGGATACATATTCCGCCACATGTTTCTTCATTCCTGGCCACCAATAATTCTGCCTCAAATCCTGATACATCTTTGTTGCCCAGGATGAATACTCAGCTTACTCTTATGCGCCTCTTCTAAAATCGTTTTCCGCATATCTGAAATTTCTGGTACACAGATCCTACCATTACACCGCAAAACATTATCTGTCCCAATCTTGAACTCAGTCGTCTTCCCTTGTACTATTAGATTCCTTTTCTCTTGAATTAAGACGTCATCCTGAGAATTCACAATGTCTTCAAGTAAATCCACTCGAGATCTTAATCATTCCGAATTTCAAAATTCCCGGTGCAAACTCTACGTTCAAGTGCAAGTCTCTAAAAGCTTCCCACAACTCTTGTTGTCTAGCCATAATTAGTGAAGACACCGATACACTTCTTCTGCTCAACGCATCAGCCACTACATTGGCCTTCCCAGGGTGGTACTGCAGTGTGAAATCAAAATCCTTGAGAGTCTCCATCCACCGTCTCTGGCGCATGTTCAACTCCTTCTGATCAAACAAATATTTCAAGCTTTTATGGTCGCTGAACACGGTGAACGTGCACCCATATAAATAATGCCTCCAGATCTTTAATGCAAAAACAACCGCGGCAAGCTCCAAATCATGAGTAGGATAGTTCCTCTCATGAATCTTCAATTGTCTCGAGGCATAAGCCACAGCTTTCTTGTGTTGCATCAGAACACATCCTAACCCTTGGTGAGATGCATCACAATAAACTTCATAGGGTTCTTCTGATTGCGGTAATACCAATACAGGTGAGGTCGTCAATTTTCTCTTTAGTAACTGGAAGTTTTCTTCACACTTCTCCGTCCATGCGAACGGTTGATCTTTTCTGGTAAGTTGTGTCAGTGGAGCCACAATCTTAGCAAAACCTTCGATAAACCTCCTGTAGTACCCTGCCAGTCCTACAAAACTCCGTATGTCAGTGACAGTCTGAGGCTGTTTCCAAGCAAGAACCGCCTCAATCTTAGCCGGATCTACAGCGATTCCTTCCTTGGTTATCACATGTCCCAAGAAATTCACTTTCTCTAGCCAAAATTCACACTTCGACAGATTGGCATACAATCGCTTCTCGCGTAAAATCTCAAGAACCTGTCGTAAATGTTCTCCATGCTCTTCTTCAGTCCTTGAATAAATCAATATATCATCAATGAATACCACCACGAATTTATCAAGGAACGAATTAAAGATTCTGTTCATGTAGTCCATGAAAATTGCCGGTGCATTGGTAACTCCAAACGGCATAACCAGGTATTCATAATGTCCGTAGCGGGTTCTGAAAGCTGTTTTCTGAATGTCTCCTTCCCTCACTCGGATTTGATGGTAACCCGACTTCAAGTCAATCTTCGAAAATATCGCGGCCCCTCTCAATTGATCCATCAAATCATCGATTCGTGGCAAAGGATAACGATTCTTAATAGTTGCCTTGTTAAGCTGTCTATAATCCACACATAGGCGCGAGCTTCCGTCCTTCTTCTTAACTAGTAAAACTGGAGCACCCCATGGTGATACACTTGGTCTGATGAATTTCTTCTCCAACAAGTCTTCAATTTGGCTTTTGAGCTCATTTAATTCCAATGGCGACATTCGATAAGGTGCCATTGAAATGGGTCCCGTTCCTGGGTGCAAATCAATGAAGAATTCCACTTCTCTTACCGGTGGCAATCCTGGAATTTCCGTTGGAAATACATCCCGATACTCGTTGACAAGTATCACATCTTCTATTTCCACATTTATCTTTGCCTCCACATTTGCCAGAGACAAAAACTCATGAGTCCCTTCACTTAGCGACACTCGGAGTTTGTTAGCAGCTAAATACTTAACAACTCCTGGTTCGGGGAAAAGAACCAATTTACGAGCACAATCCAAGATCACATAATGATAAGACATCCAATCCATACCGAGGATGACCTCGAGGGATTGTAGTGGTAAACAAATTAAATTAACCAAGAAATCCCTATTCTGTATAGTCATTCGACAATGTAAACATGCTGAATTTACGGTTAAGGTCTTAGCAGGTGTGGAAACAACCAAATCAAAAGGTAAAGCAGACACAGATAACTTCAAGCGGTTCACACAATCCATAGCAATGAAGGAATGGGTTGCCCCCGAATCAAAGAGTGCAGTTAGAGTGTTACCTGCAATCTCACAGTCACGCTGAATCAGACTACCAGATGGATTCCCCTCTTCAGCATTCACACAATAAATGCGTCCTCTAGCAGTAGGACGGGTAGCCCTAGCTACATTCACCACTGGTTCCACCTTCGGAGCCGTGCAATCCCTTGCCATGTGCCCCGACTTCCGACAATTGTGACAGATGGGGATGTTAGTGGTACAAGCACTAGCATAGTGTCCTTCTCCCCCACATCGGAAACATCGAAGCACTTGCCCCAATTGCCTCCCGAAATTCTGGTTCCCCGGGCGACTCTGCCCACCGTTGTTATTCTGGGGTCGATTATAAGGTTTAGCAACTTGTTTCCCCTATTCTGATAATTCGCCCGACTAGGGCCTCCCGAATTAAAATTCCCTACTCGGCTAGCCCTCTTGTTCTTCATATCTTCCACTTCTCTACATTTCTCCACCAGCGCTTGGAAACGTTGAATTCCCAAGGGTAAGACGGAATCTTGAATCTCATACTTCAATCCGTCTTGGAAACGATGACACATGAATGGTTCATCAATTTCTTCCCGGAAGAACCTGAAGTGCCTCGATAGTGATTCAAATTTAGCAGCATACTCGCCCACAGTCATGCTCCCCTGGTGAAGTTTCAGAAAGTCGTCACCCAATTTAGTCCTGGTACTCATCGGAAAGTATTTGTCTAAAAACTTTCTTTTGAACGATTCCCAGTTCACCTCCTCGTGGGCTGCTCCCATCAATAACCTTGCACTCCTCCACCAGTACTCAGCATCCCCAACAGCATATAAGTGGCATAGCTGACCTTCACTCCCGCCGGACACTTTATCATGTCAAAGATTTTCTCCACTTCTTGGATCCATTGATCCGCCTTCTCTGAACCCTCATCCCCCTTGAACTTAGGAGGATTGTAACGACGGAAGTCTTCTAACCCTCTTGACTCTGCAGCACGGATCTCTCTTCCCTCTTTTCAAGATCCCGTTGAGTCTTGGCAGCGGTCTGTGCAGCGACACAGAAGCAGCCATGTTGTTCATAGCCTCCGCCATTTGATCATTCCTATTAGCGTTGTCTCTCGGAGCGTCATTCCTTCTTGGCGGCATGGTTTCCTATAAAACCATCATCAAGTAGAGTCTTAACACTACTTCAAATAATTCCAAACTAACGTCCGACTAACAACACACAATTATATTGGACTTGACAACTCAAAGTCAGCTAAACCGACACATGATCAGATAACAAACTCCTAACTTATAGATCGACCTACAATCTATAACCAAGGTTCCACAGCTCCCAAAGAAAACTAAACCTATGCTCTGATACCACAATGTAACACCCCGTTTTTCAAAGCGAGGGTATATTTTTTTTTTTCTAAAAGTAATTAAAAACGAACAAAGAAAAACAAATGAGGAAATGCTTTTGGATAAATAATTGAGTCATTATAATTTTACGCAGCGGAAAAGTTTCTCCAATTATAAATCCAAAACATTTACATAACATCAAAATGGTACATGGAACCCATCCAAAGATGATATCAAACTGATAATATTTGTATAAGTACAGTTTTCCAAACTAAAAATACTCCAAACCAAAAAGAAGGACCCTAGTCCCTATACATCATCCTAATCTGATCATCCTACCAAAAGCTATACACCCTGAGTAATCTCCACGCGCCCCGTGAGATCCTCCTAACGTAACTGCAGTCAAGCGTTCCCATCTCCATTCCTGTCCGTAGGGTACGAACCGGTAGGGCCGTCCTGACTCTCATCTGAGGGCAAGCCAGATTTCCACAATAGTGTAAAGGGTCACCAACCAGAAAATAACAGTTAACACATAGCAATTAAGTTTTTGAATGCTCAAAACAACTTTTCAACTAAGCATGCACCTTAACAGGATTTTCAATATGCGAAAAGTTCATACAGTACATTGCCAATGAAAATGAAGGTATAATGCAGTTCTCGATCTCCTAATTAACACATAATAAAACAAGACATGGATAGATTCATGAGCAATTAATCATACAACTAAAACTGAGGATTTTCACTGAGCCAATCGATTGGGCAATCGATTGGGGTGAAGATTTTTAATGAAAATAGAATCCTGGGCTGAATCAATCGATTTGGCAATCGATTGACAGGATAACGGAGCCCCTGACTTAATACCAATCGATTTCCAAATCGATTTCCTGAAGGTTTTTTAGTGAAGGAACTCTGCCTTGATTTCATCGATTGGGCAATCGATTTGAGCCCCTGACTTAAGGGAATCGATTGGGCAATCGATTTCGAAAGGGATTGAATGATTTTCGAAAACTGATTACAAAATCGATTGGCTAATCGATTTTGTTCATTTGGCCAAGCCCCTGACTTCCATCCAATCGATTGGGAAATCGATTTCCCTGATCATTTTTCCAAAAATTCATGAATTAACCTAAGTCATTCCTAATCAAGTTCACAACTTAACACTTAGCAATTTCTACGCGATTACCACGGCAATTGGGATCTCGATAACCATCATACTTACACACAACAATCAACACATAACACTTAGCATTTTCAACGCAATTAACACGATAAATCAAATTCAAATCACTCAATCATAAAACTCAATCAAATACGACTCGTGTGCCAAGCACCCTAATGCAATGCGTATATGTCAAAATGCATGGACTCGGAATTCCAAACCAAAACCCTCCTCGAAGGGCCGTAAATCATAATTGTACCGCCTATCGCAGGCCAAAGTACCAATTACCGAGGTGCCACCTATCACGGGTCAGCACGATTTACTAAAATGCGTAAATCATAAATGTACCACCTATCACGGGTCAGTACAGTTTACCGAGGTGTCACCTATCACGGTCAACACGATTTACTAAAAGAAAAAGCGGGAATCGTAAAACGTACCGCCTATCACAGACCAGTACTGTTTACCTAGGTGCCACCTATCACGGGTCAGCACAATTCACCAAAAAATGTAAATCGTAAATGTACCACCTATCACGGGTCAGTACAGTTTACCAAGGTGTCACCTATCACGGGTCAACACGATTTACTAAATAGTAACTCGTAAACGTACCACCTATCACGGGTCAGTACAGTTTACCAAGGTGTCACCTATCACGGGTCAACACGATTTACTAAATAGTAAATCGTAAACGTACAACCTATCACGGGTCAGTACAGTTTACCAAGGTGTCACTATCACGGGTCGACACAATTTACCAAATGAAATGCATGAGCATACACAGACTCCATTCACAACAATCGTTAGCAAATGCAGATATTAAAAGATTCCCCATTTTTAATACCCATTTAACTTAAACGACTTTCAAACAACATTAATTAAATAAGTCATTAAGAGATTCCCCGTTCTTAATACCGATTTAACTTAATGATTTCAAAAACAAAACGTTAAGCAAACAGTCATATTAAGAGATTCCCCATTCTTAATATACTTTGACTTAAACGATTTTCTCGCAAAACATTCAGTAAACGAGTCATTAAGAGATTCCCATTCTTAATACTCATTTACCGAAAACGATTTTCAAAAACGATAGTTAAGTAACCGAGACATTAAGAGATTCCCCATTCTCAACGCCCAGTTAACTTAAACATTTTCCTCAAATACACATTAAGTAAACCGAGGTATTAAAAGATTCCCATTTTTAATACTCGTTTAACTCTAATGGTTTTTCAAATTCCACAGAAACAAATTTCAAACATACTTTCACATTCAAAACCATAATTCACAACAACCACACCAATTAACAAACATCAAGTCGAAACACACCAAATACACGAAACACAAAATACGCACATAACACCCAGATACATCAAATTTCATTTACCATAATCATACACAATGACATTCAAATTCATTTACCACGAAACATTCTCACTATAAACAAAACCTAACTCTAAGGTTTTTACCCATAACGCACTAGTTTCGTTTTTCCCAAATCGATACATTTAACCTCTAACCCAAATTCCTTCCCACACAACTTACAGATAAGTCCCTATGGCAAAGCTAGAAGTTTGGAAGGAGCCCTTACCTCACGTTAGCTTTAACGCGCGTTTCCGGTACCGCGAGAAATTCCGGTAAAATCTTCCGCTCGCAAACGCGCTCCCAAATTAGTCACTAGCACGTGCGTGGTGGTGAGCACTTTCCCTTCTGTCTCTTCGAGAAATGAGGTTTGGATCTGAAGAAACGGAGGCGTTTGTGTTTGGATCTCAAAACCGTTTTCTTCGTTTTCGAATCAAGAGGAAGAGTGGAGTTGCGAAAACCTTGATCTAACTCTCACCGACCTTGGGTCACTAGCTTTGAAGAAAGGAAGCAACGAAAAACAAAAATGGAGAAGGATGGAATTTTGGGTTGCTTGCGTGATGTTCAGAGGAAGGAGATGGAAATTTGAAATTTCCTTCCTTTCTTTTCTTTCCTTTGTTTTTCCTTTCTTCCTTTTTCCTTCCTTCTTTATATACTATTTCTTTCCTTTTCTTCCTTCTTAGTTTTCTTTCTTTTTCCCTCCAAACAAACATATATAATATAATAAATATAACTTACAAATATCTCAAAATCTAGATATTTAATTAATTACGTTTACCCGAACGCCTTAAATCTCCGTAAAGGATTTTCCGCAGTTAAATTCTAATTTATTTAGTCGACGGAGAAATTCTAATTGGCATCGAAATATCTTTTGATGTAAAACCCAAATATAATTAACTTTGGC